>JAJTUV010001634.1:0-281012 GCA_021653895.1 Mastomys natalensis | reverse complement strand
AAAGAAAATAAATAAATATAATTATAGAAAAGTGTTACTTAATTTGAAAAGATTTCCAACTATGTAAAATAGGAATGAGAAAAAATTTGATCATTTGTACTCTAATAAGACAACTATAGCAAAATAATAATTTAACTATGATTAAGGCAACATAAAAGAAAAAATGGCTCTATATAAAAACTATTAATATTTTTATCAAGGCTATAAAGTTACAGATTATATTTTAATGGTCAATAATAATCTATGCATCATTGTCAATATCACAAGGAAAACCTCATTAAAATTGGTCAAACTAGAATAAGAAAAAATTTAATCTCAACAGATACAACACATTTTGGTGATTTGAAGTGTCACATGATAAGCTTCTTGTTGTGCACAATATCAGCTAGATACAACATAGAAACATTTTGAAAAGAATAGAAAATGAAAGGAAAAAAGATAAAAAAATGTATGAATACTGTCATTACTAAGTTTGAATTGTGCAGTTACATAGGAGAATAATAAGTTGATTTATCTTACTTCTCATTGGAATGACATCTGAACAACAAATATTTTGTGAGAAATGAAAAGAGTGAAACCATGATTTCCAGACAAAAATACTAAGTACTAAAAATGTGATAATTTATTTCTATAATTATACTTTGTATATGTGTATTGAATCATCACACACTGCCCTACAAAGTGTGGAAAATATATGCAAATCTAAAATGAAAATATGTTTTGTAATGAGAGATAAAAATTAGTTTTCCATATATATTCACAGTGAAACCTTGTAGAATGTGACACCTACTAATAGATGTATTTTCCCTTTCTGTACACATCAAAGCACTATGAGTACTAAGATGACATGGTATAATGTGGGACAGAAGTAAAAACTTTTCCTACAGATATGAGGGTACTCACAGAGAGTTGAGCGCTGATATACACAGCCATAAAACTCATATGAGTCACTGACCAGAATCTTTACCTTTGTAAGACCCCCACTTGCTCTTATCTGGTGCATTTGTAAGAGAATGAATCCCTGAGTAGAAATAACTAATGCTGGAATTCAAACAGAAATTTCTTTATGAGCTGTATTCATGCACTTTGACTCACGTCCTTAAGTCAACACGGCTCAAATATTGAAACAGATCACACCAGTTCAAACGACACATCATAGTAAATCACAGACGGGTTTCCGTAATTAATGTAGAAACTTGAATCCACATTGAAGGCTATCAAAAGAAAAATGAAGTTTCATCAATCACAGAGTGTTTCAGCCACATGGCATCTTTCGACCCAGAAAGGTCCAGAGCTTCTGCATCTGTTTCTCATCAAAGATAACCTTAGGAAAGAGAACAGCAAGTAGCTTTGAACAGACTGAGGAGAGAGGGAGGAATGCTGAATTTACACAGTTGCATAACAGTTCAAAACGACAAGTGTTTTTTATTAGGTCTCACTTTCAAATTTATTGTGTCTTCCTCTCAGTAATAAAGAAATTGGTAGTTTCACTAGTACTAGTAACTCTTGAGGGGGAATTGTAATTTCCATGAAATAAAGACTTCCTGTGAAAGTAAACCATTGATTCTTCAATGTAAAATTTATGACAAAAGTTTATTATAATGATTAATTATTTATATTCTTAAAGATATTCAGGTTAAATCAAGAGCATTGAATTCTGTATGCTCCATGGCATTTATGACTTCGACATGAGAGATTTGAGTTCTGTGAGAAACAGATTCTTTAGAGGCTAAAATATGTAATTCCAGTACTTGGAAAGTTGAATCAGAAAGTATGCTATAAGTAAGATCAAAGCCATCCTATACAGCATCACAAGTTCAATGGTATTGTGGAAAACAGTCAGATCCATCTGTCTAATCTCTCTCTCTTCTCTCCCCTCTCTCTTCTCTCTCTCTCTCTCTCTCTCCTTACCTATCTACCACCTATCTATCATCCTCTCCATCATTATGAAGAATTTATAGTTAATTTGCTTATATTACACCCCCCACACCCCCCCCCCACACACACAAGAGAGAGAGAGGAGAGAGAGAGAGAGAGAAGAGAGAGAGAGAGATGAGAGATTTCTTTTAAAGAAAATTAATTTCAATATGAAAGAGGTTGGAGAAGTTTATTCTATGACTATAAGATTTCCACTCTGATTTTATTCAAACTCTCTCCAATTAATGTCCTTTTTGTTTGATTTTTCTAAAATAATTATTTGACTTATTTACATTTCAGCTATTGAGCCACCTCCCGGACCCACTTCCCACATTTCCCCCTCCCACTTCTCCCCCACCTGCCTCCATGAAGGTCCTCCCATTTTCCCCACCTCCAGCATCTCCCTTGCTGGGGCCTCAATCTCTTAAGGATTAGGTGCATCTTCTCACACTGATTCCAGACCAGTCAGTCCTCTGCTATATATGTGTGAGAAGGCCTCAGACCAGCTTTTGTATGTTCCTGGTTGTTGGCTCAGTCTTGGCGCTCCCCGGATGCGTGTTATTGAGACTGCCGTCTTCCTATGGGGTCACCCTCTTCTTCAGCTCCTTAATCCTTCCTTAATTCAGCCATGGTGGTCCCGACTTCAGTCCAATGGTTTGGTGTAAATATCTGCATCTGTCTTAGTCAGCTGCAGGTAGGCCTTCTCAGGAAAGCCAAAGGCCAACGTTTAGGCGCATAATGTAAATAAAGCAAAACAGTAGTAGTAGCAAACAAACACTTGACTACTCTGGTCACCACACAGGCCCGAATTCAAGTCTGGGTTGGCCCACCCACATCTGTTCCATCTATAAACTGCCAGAGGATGAGCAGCTGCCAGTCCTGTGGATCCAAAGCTATAGGATCCCTATGACGAAGGGCAACAGCAGAAATCCTATCTACTAGGATGAAGGGCTGATAGTGTAGGCAAAGCCAGAAGCCTTGAACAAGGCCAACGACAAATGACAATGAACATTTCCAAGTAAAGAAGTATGGACAAAAGGATATACTGTGGGTCACACTGTGACACACTGCAGCTTCCATGACAAGATGTGTCTTTAGATTTTTGTTTGTTTCTTTGTTTTGTTTATTTTTCATTTTCTTTTCACTTTTTATTTTCTTGTGGTGAACGGATGGGAGATGAGTGGGACTGGGGTACATGAGGTAAGATTCACAAAGAATCAATACGAAGTTAAAAAAGAAAAACTTCAAAAATATTCATTAATGTATGCCAAAGGGAAAAAAAAACATAAAGTCATCTGGATGGAGTATTTTTTTTTGTCAGAAAATTATCACAGCCATCAGAAATTAAATTGAAACAGTGGTTTAGAGGCCTACCAAAAAGTACAAGTACAACAGTTCAACAGTTAAGAAAAAATAAACCTGCTGAAATAATAAAAGACTATGAAGATACAGAAAGCCTTTTCCTTTAGGCATTTCCATTCTTCATTCTAGCCATCCTGCTGTTACTGAGAGAGTAATTTTCAATTTTTCTTTACTGAAGAAGCTAAATTTCTCTATGGCCAGAATTATTTTGAAGAAAGGAAAAGTAATGTCACCTAAAACACAACTGAGAGTATAGTGCAAGAAAATCTTTGAGATAAGTTTTGACAATAACATGTTAAGCCTCTGTTGGATTGAGACACAAAGGGTGCTAAGAGTAATCAAAAGGATATAAATTAAAACATGTTTGCATTTCAAAAATAAGAAATAGCCCTTTTGAGTGTCCACAAATGACACTTTATACGACTTTAAAATATAATAGAGAAAAAGGAAATTTCTGTTAATTTATTCTATTTCCTAAGGAAATTATTATTCATGATATACAACATATTAATAATTCTCAAGCTTTTAATTCTGGGTTATTTCAAAATTGATACATTCAGTTTCTCATTTGAAACAATGAGGCTCATTTTGAGTTTATTTTTCTCAGTCAAAGTGCATAATAATCTGTTTACCTCTTTTTTATTATAAAAATTCACTATGTTTTAAAGAACTCAAATGGAAATATTTGCCAAGTCTTCAAATCTATAGACATCAGGGAAGCTTATACATTCAGAATAGCCATTATCTAGTTATGGATTTTTGCTTAGAGTTACATTGTTATGCAGTATCTACCACAAAAAGAAAAAAATGGAGAGAATAGAAAATAGAAAAGTAATTTGTCATTATTTTTCATAATTAATATGTCCTCTAGCCTGTATTCTGTCCTTTCCCATCGTGTAATATTTCTCCTCCTTGGTTTCCTGTCAAAATATTATAAGCACACAGACACACATATTCACAAATACACACACGCACACATATAAATGTATATGAGTTTATCAAGTACAACATATTTTATGATTGTAACAAATCTGTCTGACTGATGGCATTGCTAAAAACACAAACTCCATTACCACAGATTGAATTCTATATTTATAACCACTGATCTGTATTGTTGAGTTTTTGTTAGACAGTGAACAGCATTTAATGTGTCAAACCAGAGTTTTTATGATGACTGTACCCTTTGACATTTGTTTCCACTAAAACCCACAAGAAATCATCCTTACTAATGTCTTTAGTGACCCATAATGTCATGCTCTGTGACCCAGTGACTCTTTTCATTCATGTTATTTGGCATTTCTTCTGCAGTTAATCTAGCTGTCCTTCTTTAAATCTACAATAAACTCTGTCACCCCTTGAGAGATGTAGCTTAGAGGCCGAACTTGCATGGCATTCATGACCAGGTTCAATTCTCAATACTATAAAACAAATATTTCTAGTAACTGGTGAGACAGCTTCATTGATACACTGCTCTTGTGTAAGTAAGTACAAGGAACCATGTTTGATCCCCAGAACCTACAATAAAATAACCCTCCACGTGGCTCTCAGATTCTGAACCACCAACCAAAGAACATACAAGGGCTGGACCTAGGCCTTCCTGCACATATGTACCAGATGTGCAGCTTGATCTTCCTGTGAGTTCCGAATAACTGTAATGGGAGCTATCCTAAGAGCTGTTGCCTCCATATGGGATATATGTTCTTCTAGGTGGGCTGCCTTGTCTGTCCTCCATAGGATAGGAAGAGTATAGCCTCACAGAGACTTGAAGTTTCAGAGTAGGAGGGTTACCCAGTTCCGCCCTGCCCCCCACCACACACACATCAAGCACACACACAGAAAAGAAGGGGAGTGGGAATGAGAAGTCCTGTCAGAGGGGATGCCAGGAGGGGCAGTGAGAGGGATGTACAGTGAGTAAAAATTAAATTAAATTTTAAAACAATGGAAAATTAAACCAAAAATAGATACATAATAGATACATAGAAACAACCCTAAATGTGTTTCCATTTCCAATTTCATATCACATACGTCCTGCTATTCCTTTTTCAAGCTCCCCTGTCATGAAATCTATATTTTCCTGGTAGGGAGACTCCAACTGATGGAATAAGTAAGTCAATATAAAATGATATAAAATGAGAAGGAGAGATGAGGGACAAGTAATGACAAAGTACCATCATTATTTGTTAAAGTCTCAAGGAATCATAATATTTTACACTTATCATATAGTGTGTGTGTGTGTGTTATGCATTTGATTATTTTCGCAAAATATTTTTAAAGGTACAATAAATTGCACTCATATGATGGTGTTAACAAACAGCTATCTGATTGGACTTGAGACAAACTCAACAGGAAGGATATAATGTCTTATACTAGAAATAGAACCAAATACCCAAGGTTAGTGAAGGCTTGGACCTTAGAAATGAATCTACTACTATCATTTTGCTAAACGAGGACAAATTCTAACCACATTTCAAATGTCTTCCTGTACTCACAGATAAGAACATCTACCACCCCTATCAAAAAAGCATTCTTTACAATAAAAGAATATCGGTACCAAAAACCACCTGGACAAATGAAGAGTTCAACAGAATCTGGTTCAGCCAGTTCCAATAGGATTATCTGTGTCATTCTTACTGGATATGTGCTTTTGTAAAGGTTGCAGAAGAGGAGGTTGAAAGAACATGAGAGTCAGAACTCTAGGAACACTGCTATAAAATAGTGTCTTCTAGAAAGGACTGAATAAACAAGACCAGAACAATGACTATATCAATAGACATGCTAAATTAGAAAGGGGGCAAGTTCACAAACTCTACACCCTCCCTATTCACAGAACTATAGGAAGCTAATAGATTCTGGGACAGAGAGAATTAGCTTCTTTCAGTAATGAGCTCCTTATTAGTTATCCAATTCAAAGTGATTAATCCTGAAACCATGTGCACAAAAACAAAAACAATGGATCAGTAGGTTGTATTTATGCATCAATGGAAGAGTTAGCTTATACATAACATTGGTGTTTATTTAATAACCTATGATGTCTAGGGGAGACATTAGCTTCCTAATTGGACAATAACTTATTTAGACTGTTAAAATATATATATGTACACATTGAAGTTACTTCTACAGTAAATGTTTCTAAGGTTTTCAATAGTATCCTTTCACCTAACAAATCCTCCCATTGTTAACTACACTTAATTCTTCTTGCTTCATTCCAATCATTTCTTTTCAAGTCACCTGTGTCCAACAGTCTTACCTTGAAGCATCCTCCTCCATTGGTTCCCTACTAATTTTGAAACATCAGGAATATTGGCTAAGTTAGACTGCAAGCCTTATCCTCTGCCTTTCATGAGTCATGGCTGATAAACTACACAGGTATGTATCTATCAATGAACACAGCATTCATTCTTTCACTAATAAACAATTCAGTATTTTGGTATAAAACTTGTTTCCTACATTCACTTAATGTGTGTGGTAATGTGACCAACTGAGTTTATTAGGACTGTTTGTTGTTGAAAATGATGGGCTGAACATTAAGATAAAGAGTCCTTTTTGAGAAGATGAGCTTAATCAGAAGGTCCGAGGATGAGAGAAGGGAAAAATGAACAAATGTATTATGTAAATGTAGGAAATGATCAAACAATTTAATATATATTGACCATATAATTAATTAATCAAATTATATACATACCCACACAGAATACTGTTTCTAATTCTCTTGAATTGTTTATTAACTTTACACATTGGTATCTGATTTCAAATTTATTTTATTTTTGGCTGGTTGTTTTATTTATATTTTCATTCATTTACTCATTTATTCACTTTACATCCCAATATCCCTGCCAGTATCCTTTTGTCCCATTTCCCCACAAACAAAGTACAGCCCCCTCCCCTTCTCCTCTGAGAAGGGTAAGACACCCCACCCCATGTATCACCCGACCCTGCCACAATCAAGTCACCACAGAATTAGGTATATCCACTGAGGCCAGACAATGTGGCCCAGTTAAGGGAAAGGGATTCACAGGCAGGCAACAGACTCAAGGACAGCCCCACTCCTGTTTTTTGGGGGACCTGTGTGAAGACCATGTTGTATATCTGCTCTTTATTTACTGGGAGTCTAGGTCCAGTGCATACTTGCTCTTTTGTTTGTGATTCTGACTTTGGGAGCTGCCAATATTAGGTTAGATGACTCTGCTGGTCTTCCTGTGGAGTCTCTATCCTTCTTGGGTCCCTTAATCATTCCCCAAACTCTTCCATAAGACTCTCTTGCATTCCATATAATCTTGGATATGGGTCCCTGCATCTGTTTCCATTGGATGATGTGTGGAGCTTCTCAGAGGACAGTTATGCCAGGCTCCTGTCTGGAATCTTTTAAACAGTCGTTAATAATGTCAGGGATTAGTTCTTGCCCATAAGCTGGGTCTCAATTTGGGCCTGTCATTGGTTGGTCATTCCCTCTGTCTCTGCTCCATCTTTGTCCTGCATATCTTGTAGTTAAGAGCACATTTTGAGGTGAATGTTTTATTTGTGGGTTGTTGTCCTTATACCTCAACTAGGAGTTCTGTCTGGCTACAGGAGGTAGCTGCTTCCCCTCCATAGCCCTTACTGCTAGATTCTCAGCTAGAATCACTCCCAAAGGTTTCCTGGGATCCCCACCTATTCCAGGTCTCTGGCAAGTCCTTGGTATGCCCGTCCTCACACAGCCCACTGCTGAATTCCATTCTCTTTCTCTGCCCTCTCCTCTCCCATCTCCTGCCCCCTTCCCCTTCCTATTCCCTCTTCCACTCAATTCCTCTCTCCATTCACCTCTGATATCTATTTTACTTCCCCTTCTGAGAAAGTTCAAGATACACCCCTTGGGCCCTTCTTGTTATTTGGCTTCTTTAGGTCTGTGGATTGGAGCTGGGTTATCCTGTATTTGTGGATATAGATAGGCACACAGAATATAGTTTTCAATTCTCTTGAATTATTTATTAACTTTACAAAAAAATATTGTCCTGTTATAAACCTTGTCTATCAACCAACCAGACACCCCAAAGCTCCCAGGGACTAAACCATCAACCACAGAGTACACATGGGGGAACCCATGGCTCCAGCTGGACATGTAACAAAGGATTGCCTTATCTGAAATCAATGGGAGGGGAGCCTCTTGGTCCTGTGAAGACTCATTGATGCAGCTTAGGGAAATACTAGGGCACTGAGGTAAGAGTGGGTGAGCGCGTAGGGGAGCATCCTCATCTAGAGGTGCTGTGAGGCAAGGAGGGGGAGGGGACTTTGGAGGGGAAACTAGGAAGGTGGATAACATTTGAAATGGAAATAAATGAAATATCCAATAAAAAATATAAAAAAAATCTAATTTCATTCTTTATTTTCTTCTTTATATACTATCAATTGTTTAATAGCAAAATTTTCTAGGTCTTTAAAATTATAGTTGTGAGTATCGTTAATGTATCAAGGACTGGTGCTTGCCCATGGGATGAGTCTCAGGTTGGCCAGGTATTGGTTGGCTATTCACTCACTCCCTGCTTCATTCCTCATTCCTGCATTTCTTGTAGACAGGATAAATTTATGTCAAATGTTTTGTAAGTGGGTTGGTGGCCCTATTTCTCTATTGAGGTTCCTGCCTGGCTACTGGAGGTGGCTTCTTCAGGTTCCATATCTCCAGTGCTGTGAGTCACAGCTAAGGACACCCCCATTAATTCTTTGGCACCTATCTTATTCCAGGTCTCTGTCTCTTTCTGGAAATGCCCTCTACTTCCCCACCCCAGTCAGTTTCAGATTTCCATTCATTTTCATGGCTATCTGGCCATCTCTCCCATCCTTCCTCACTCCTGATCCTGAACCCCCCTTTCCCTCCACATCTGCTCTCCTACCCAGTTCCTTCCACCCATCTGCCTCCTATGCTATTTTAGTCCCCATTCTAAGTGAGATTTGAATGTCCTCCCATTCTCCCTTGGGCCTTCTTTTGTTTAGTTTCTTTGAGTCAGTGGTATAGCTGGGTCTTGAAGTAGAACTATTCCAATTTTCTGAGAAAACACAAAATTGTTTTCCTAAGTGGTTACACAAGTTTGCACACCCACCAGCAATGGAGTTGTGTTCTCTTTGTGACACATCTTCACCACCATGTGAAATCAATTGAGTTTTTGATCTTAGCCATTCTGATCATTGTAAGATAGAATCTCTGAGTTGTTAGGAGTTTGTGTGGATGTACTCTGAGAAGCTCCACCCAACAGCTGACTCAGACAGATGCAGAAACCTACAGCCAAACAGTGGACAGAGCTTGGAGACTCTTAGGGTAGAAAGGGGAAAGGATTTTGCTTCAAAAGGATAGGAATTCCACAAAGACCAAACAATCAACTAACCTGAACCCTGGGTCTCTCAGAGACTGAACCACCAACCAAAGAACATACACGGGCTGGACCTAGGCCTCTCCACACATATGTAGCAGATGTTCAGCTTTGTCTTCATATGGGTGCTGAACAACCGGAACCAGGCTACCCAAAAGTTGTTGCCTGTAAGTAGGATATGTTCTTCTACCTGGCTGCCTTGTCTGGCCTCAATGGGAAAGGAGGCATTTATTCTCACAGAGATTTGATGTGCTAGGGTTTTGGGGGATGTACCCAGGGGCTGCCCTGCCAGCTCAGAAGGAGAAGAGGAAGGGAGGATCGGGGATGGTGTTCCAGGATTGGTGCAGTGATTTTGATGTAAAGTGATAAGTAAAAATAATAATAATATTTGACAAGTATACGAACTATAGAAATGATCTTTATTTAATGGTATATCTCATGGAGGTGATACTGTGAAGAAATTATCTGTTCTCTGAGGTACAGTTTTCTTTGCATAATGTGGCCTTCTTCACTGACTGGACTGCATTTTTCCCTAGCTACTGGAAGTCTTTGCTACTGTGTCTCATTGTCTGGTGCCATCAGAGAAACATTGTGCATCTCTGACATAAAATGTTTGCTCTAGATGAAAAGGATCTCCCTGAAGTGCTCTCTAAATCCTATTATTTTTTTTCTGCTAGCTCTTAGCTGCATGTTTATCATTTTATCCCAAGTATGTTACAAATAATGCATTTCAAAAAAACTTTCTTATGGGTAAATTTTAGAGCTTGACCTCATAGATTACCATGCCTTCCTGATTATCAACGTTTGTATTTTCAACTTTCTGCCCACTTGGGTGTTAGCTTGATTTGCAGTGCTTCATTTAAATTCCAGTACCAGTCTACAGTCTTTTATCAATGTGTGTTGATTCCTTTGGTGTGTGACATACTGCATTTGCTGCTGGGTATGTGGGAGAGGACATAAAGCTTACATTCACTCTGTATCTTTTAACTGCAGACAATCCTAGAACTTTTGTTTTATGTGTTCTTAGAAACACATCACTTTCTCTATTACTCTATTTCTTCACATATAGTTGTGATAGTAGTGTGTTTTGAGCTTTTTAGACTTTGGGTATTCTATGTCTATAACATACACTATCTCTACTTTCATTTCTGATTTCAATGGAGAGCTCCAAGCACGTTAATTAGTTAACAAAACATGTCCTGAATTTGTTTGTCTTTCATAAAGATAACTATGTTTAGTTTCTTTTCCATCACAATGATAAAACGCTACTGCCAAAGTAAATTAGAGGAAGAATTGTCTTACTTCTGATTACAGATTATAGGCTGTCATCAAGTGAACTTGGGGCAGGAATTCAAGGAAGAACTTGGATGTGATTCCGATGGAAGGATTCTGTGCTTTTATTTATTTGCTTAGCCTGCTTCAGTTATCTTTCTTGCATATCCCAGAATTATCTGCCCAATGAATGGTGCCACACACAGTGTGCTACCTACATAAGTTAATAATTATGACAGTCACCCACAGAACTACCCAGGCCAATCTGATCTGCACAATCACACAATTGGAATTCCCTTGTCTGGTGACTCTAAGCTGTCTCAGGTTGTCAGATAAAGTTAACTAGGATGCTTTATTTGTTTTTAATATTTTCTAGTTTCTTTTTATCCTTAATTTGTTTGGCTCTGATATTTGTTATTTTTTCATAATTTTCTTTTCATGTTTCAATCATTTATTTTTATTTATGAGAATCTTGGCAATTATACCAAGCATCTCAACACAAACAGACAACAGTTCTAAAACCTAGCCATACCCTCAGCCCTTCTAGAAACTTGAAAATTAATTTGTTCTTCCTTTTTAAATTTTTGTATAAAAATTTTGATTTTTAGATTTAAGAAAAGCCGTATTTGGACATTGCTTAAAATAAGTGAGTTAATTTCTTTTGGTTAAGAAAAAAAATGTACAACTTCCAGAACAACTTATAAAACAGAGATTATTTTGTGCTCTTGTCTTTCCACCTAACCTTAAAGTATTTTATGCATCAATTAAAGGTAACTCTCTGTATTTATGTTTTTTACTGCTTCATATTGAAATTGTAGCAGAGATGTTGACATACGTGCAAATAACTTGTTTCTATTTATTTCTGGGATGAATTTCAAAGATGCCTTAAAATCTCATAAAAGTAAATATACTTTATCAGATTTTACTAATTTATTTTGTTACTGTGTTTCACTATCTTCAATGTAATTGAAGTCCCTTTTGGCAACCAAATGAATATTAGAAGTTTGTTACATTTCAGCTTCTTCAGTATGTTATCTGTCAAAAGTGCAGATTCTTGATATTTATCCAAAGTTTTAATCAATGAAGAGGAATGCTTATTTAAACAGCCTTTGACAAAGCTATTCAGATGTTTAAACTATGGTTGAGAAATAAATGTATGTATATTTGAGGTGTTCACTATGATGAGTTGGTTTCATTTGCAAGATTAAATTATAGTACAATTAAGATGATTAGCACATTAAAAGACATTATATTCATCTAATTTTTTCTTTGTATGTTTATGAAAGATGATAGATTTCTTAAGTTTGAAATATAAAGTTAACTACTTTCGTGTGCATAATACTACTTATTTTTTAAAATATCACTCATGCTATATGTGGTAGCTTTGAAATTTACTATGATAACAACTTTTATCAACTTTGGTCAATATCTCTCCTTAATTGATAATTTTTCTCTTTTTCTTGGTCTCCAACAATGTTGTTCTATTTCTGTGATTTCAATTAATCTAGAACACAGGATTTTAGGTATCTTAGGCAGTATTTCTCTTTCTGAGTTAGGTTTAATTAACATATGCCCAACATTGTTTATCTAAACTGTAACAAATTATATAGGATTTCTTCCTTTTTAATATTTCTTGTATTAATTTAACTCACCATTAGACACTGTTTCATATCTAAACTATTGTGACTACTGCTATAGTAACTATTCTAATAAAATATGTCATCATGATTATATTATCTATTGGATATGTGTGCATAATTTGCATTGGTATATTATGAATATTTTTATTATTCTGAAGAATTTTGAAATTGCAGATGTAACGACCATAATCTTTCAATAAATTTTGTGTGGAGAAATTTTTCCCTCTTCTGTAGCACTTTTTTATCTTTATTTTATATTTATTTATTCATTTATTTTTCTTTTCCTGTTTTTTCTTACTTTACATTAATTTTATGGCTTCTCTGCTTCTAAATATGTAATCTCATAATCATTTTGATGTTCAAGATATGTGAACTAATACAAACTTTGTAAATATGTTGTGTGTGTGTGTATTATTTTTTTTGTTATTTAAAGTTTTGTTGGGGATTAAACCAAATGTTTTGTTCTTCCTCCCATACAAGCAATCAATCACTAAACTACATTCTCAGCCCTACTTAATATTAATACTTAATATTTTAATAATCTCTGGTGTCTGGCTATCCCCAGTTCCTCATCCCCTTGCTACCTAATTTTATTCTATTTTCTGAACTTCTGTACTCCTCTCACATCTCCTCCAGAGAGACATGAGGCTCCCAGGACCCAATGGGTTTGACTTTAGCCATATGTGCAGAGAAGGGGTAAATAGAACCTGTGGAGACCACCTTTAGTAGATCGACATGGCTCCTGGTAGAGGGATGGGTGGCTCTACTACCCATCTCAAAGTTTTTTAACCCAAAATGTTCCTGTCCAAAGGAAGAACAGGGACAAAAATGGAACAGAGACTGAAGGAAGGGCCAACTGGGGTCTGTAGCACTGTGGATACAACATATCTGCAGACACCAAACCCAACACCATTGCCATGGTCAAGAGGTGCTTGCAGACAGGAACCAAGTGTGGCAGTTACTGGGGAGGTCCAGCCGAAACTGACCAATGTAGATGCAGATGCTTGGAGCCAACCATCAGACTGAACTCAGGGAACCTGGTGGAGGAGCTGCCAGAAGGACTGGGAGCAGAGGGGGATTGCAACCCCATTGGAAGAATAACAGGCTGGCCTGACCACCCAGTTACTCCCAGAGATTAGATCACCATCCAAGGAGTATACCTAGAGAGATCCATGGCTCCAGATACATATGTAGCAGAGGATGGCCTTGTCTGACAGCAACAGGAGGGGAGGCAGTTAATCCTGGGGAGGTTTGATTCCCTAGAGTAGGAGGATGCTGGAACAGTGTTGGGGAGAGTGTGGATGGGTAGGGGAACACTCTCATATAGGCAAAAGGAGAGAGGAAGGGCAGATGTGGGATGGGTAACCGGGAAGTGGGATATCATGGAATGGAGGGTGGGTGGAGGGAGTAACTGGGAAGTGGAACATCATTTGAGATGTAAAAGAATGAAACAATTAATAATAATAATAATAGTTATTTTAATAATCTTTATATATTGTTTAACTTTTTTAAGTTCTAGCTTTTCTGGCTGATCTTATAAATTTGTTTTTGACTATTTATCAAGATATTTGTAAATTTTCATTTCTTGGCCTTAAGTACTAGACAGTTTTTTGATTCTTATGGTCACATAGAGTTTCCTCAGTTTTTCACATTCTTTGAAATCTTTCACTGCTGTGTTGCAGTTTAAAAATAGAGTCCCTCCCTTCTAATTTTAACTGACAGACTTTGAAAGACATCCAGTCTTACCAGGTGTGCAACTAGTAATTCTCAGGCTTTTTCATACATTTTCTAAAGATATTCACTTACATCCTTCTTGTTATCTGACAGGAAAATTCTTAGAATGGTACGGTTTCTCTAGATTCCACAAAGCCAGACCTGTGCTTAGACTCTATTTCTTTAATCTGAGATCGCATCTGAAATGCTAAATGTTGTTTCCCTCTCTCATCACCATAGCTGAGTGATCACTTTGTACGTGTTTGTAAATCACTCTCAAAAGCTTATAGCTGTGCTATGGGAAGTCAGATATAGAGCAGGCCTGTGATTATGTAGTCCTTAGTTCTGAGAAACAGGCAATGGTTTTTGGCCATAAAATAATTTTTAGACCTATTGTGATAACTTAGTGGTCAGAGTGATTGGTGCAAAGAACATTAAGACTTGAGATTGGCTCAACAGAACCTACAGGAAAGCTGGGCAGATGTGGTGGCTGTCTGTAACCCTGGCACTCATGAGGCAGAGGCAGTAAATTCCTGAGCCAAGATGACTATTTAGACTACCCAGAATTTGCAAGCTCTGAATTCAGTCAGAGATGTTGCCTCAATAAACCTAGTGGAGAGGGTTTGAGGCAGATAACAATGTCAAGTTTAGACCTCTATACTCAAGTAAATGACACATTTACTGTAAATATGAGTATACATGCTCATAAAAGGATAAAGAACAAAAATACAATTTTAAGTATAAAATTTAAAATAAAATGTAAGAAGATTGGTTTTAATGAGACAGCATCAACAAATCAATGCTACAAGCTGGAATGTCTATTGAAATTATTGAAATTAAACACAAATAAGAAAGATACTTATCACCCAATATTAGTGATTAAAAAGGAAGGAAAAAGTAAAACACCCTAAATATCACCCCTACTTACTTTCAGATAATCTTAGGCTCACTATTTTCCCACTATTTACTTCCTTTATAATTATAGATTGGAAGCTTCAGTGACTGTTCTTTCTTATCCAGAATGGCCTGGATAGTTTGGAATTTGCTTTCCATTTTGTGCTTATACTTTAAACTAGAACTAGGATAATGGGTTTAATGAACTAGCTGATTTATTAAAATGTACTTTATTTAATAAAAACCATTCTATTTAACAATATAGAAAGATTTGAAATACAAAATAAACAATTCCATGTGTATGGAAATTTACCAGCCTGAGTAGTCATAGACCTTGTAAATAGGTAGCCTCTGCGGATAATACCAACTTAGATAAGGACAAGTGAATCATAGGCAGAGTCTTAGTGAATTTTCATCTGAACTTTCACCCAGCTGATACTCTGTTCTGAAAGATATCTGTACTCCCTCTGAACACCTACGCTCCGGTGTCATCCCCTTCCCCACGTCCTGCCTTTTTGTGTTTATAAACCCTGTGTGAATAAGTAAAAATTATGATTTGATTTAAATAATTAAATAAATAAATAATAATTTAAAAAAGAATTTTTCAACAACTGAATTAAAATATCTGTTATAATATGTTTGTTTTATAATTATTTATAGAATTATAAGTATTTATCAATACTACTAAACATTCTTTAAATTGTGGGCAACAAATGCAGTAGAATTTTACTAGTGTAAAAACAAGTTTTAAGTAATTAAAGGTTGGAATAATTTTAGAATCAAAATGAGATATCATTAGCAGTATAAAATAAAGCAAGCCACTAAACCTCAATAAAGTTACATCTCAACATTGAGAAGTGAAAATTCATTTATCTAGGTTTCATTACTATAATAAAATACCTCAGACAGACTAGATAGCTTTAAAAGATGAGGTTTGCTTAGCTTAGACATACAAGGCTTGAAAGTACAAGCAGCATTGTTGTTTGACAGGACCCTAAACCCTCTGAAATAAATCTGTATAGGGAATCACTGGAGGAAAACAAGATTTCCTTCTCTGTGCAGTCCATCCAATGACTTAAAGACATCCCAATCAGGTGACCTTGTAAAACTCCCACTGCTTGACAAAATTCAACACCCTTTCATGTTAAAAGTCTTGAAAGATCAGAATTCAAGACCCATACCTAAACATAGTAAAAGCAATATACAGCAATATATAGCAAATAGTAGCCAACATTAAAATAAATGTAGAGAAACTTGAAGAAATCCCATAAAATCAGGAAAATATCCATCTTTAAATATGTGATTGTCTCAAAGAGGGAGGAGGAGGAAGGAGAGAGACGGGAGAGAGAGAGAGAGAGAGAGAGAGAGAGAGAGAGAGAGAGAAGAGGAGAGAGAGAGAGAGAGAGGAGAGACTAAGGACAAAGGCAAATGAGTTGTTCCTGGAAAACAAAATAGGCTTTCTTTAATTATTTTTAACTTCTAACAAAGAAAAAAAAATGTTTTTAGTAGGTTATTGTGTCAGTGTTTATAAACACCAAGCAGAAAAATTTACAGATATGCTTTGAGTGCCAAAGCTTAAACAAAGAATAAGGGAAGGAGAACCTGGGTGAGAAAGCGGACAGCGAGGTGAAGAGGGGAACATAATCAGATATTGAGAGGGGGGAAAATGACTGAAGCCCTGAGGGCCAGCAGAAAGAATGGAAACAGGCAACTCGGAGGTAGGAGATTGGGGAACCCTCCAGAATGTACCAGAGACCTGGGAGGTGAGAGACTCTCAAGACTCAAAGAGTGACATTAAATGAAATGCCCAAAAGTAGGGAGAGGGAACTTACAGAGCCCACCTCCAGCAGAAAGACAGGGCATCAAGTAAGAGATGGGATTGCCATCCGACAGTTAAAAACAACTCTGACTTATAATTGTTCCTGTCTGAAAGAACTGCAGGGACAAAAATGGAGAAGAGCTTGAAGAAAAGAAGGTCCAGTGACAGGCCCAAAGTGGGATCCAGCTCAAGGTGAGGACCTAAGGCCTGACACTACTACTGAGGCTGTGGACCTATCATGACCGCCCTCTGAAAGACCCAATAAGCAGCTGAAAGAGTCAGATACAGATAGTTACACCCAACCAATGGACAGAAGCTTATGAACCTGTGGTTGAATTAGGGAAAAGCTGAGGAGGAGGGTAACCTGTAGAAGGACCAACAGTCTAAATTAACCTGGACCCCCGAGATCTCTCAGATACTGGACAACTAACCAGGCAGCATACGCCAGCTGATATGAAGTCCCCAACACATATACAGCAGACGGCTGCGGATCTGGGTTCAGTCAGAGAATATGCACCTAACCCTCAAGAGACTGGAGGCCCACCAGAGTGGAGAGGTCTGGTAGGGTGAGGGGGTGAAAGCGTGGGGACATCCTCATGGAGATGGGACTGCGGGGGGCGGAGGAGGTATGGGGTGTGGAGTAGTCAGAGGGTGGACCAGGAGGGGAATAAAACTCAGAGTAAAAAAACATTAAATAAAGTTAAATATATATAAAATTTCCTGTTCAAAAAACTGTCACACAAAAATATATTAAAACACATATGAAAGAAACCAGCTCCATGAAGACAGCATGAATATTAGCTAAAGTAACATAGACAAAGAGGACTAATTACAGATATTTTAATAATTAAATAAAGAATAATAAATTGTTTAATAAGTTTGAAGAAAGGTTAGAAAATCATATTAAGTATACAGTAAATATATTACTTTTGTAGGTCTCATTGTATCCACTTAAAATATGTGTTTAAACTTTTCATCATTCTTATTTCAGAATGTCACTTTCTTAAGGGTCTCAAGTTTTGCAGATGGTGATTAAGTAGCATAAAGCTGCACTCTGGCCCTTAAGTACTGACTGGGGTCTTCATTATAAAAAGATGAGGAATGGTCTATCATATTATAAAGACTATATGGGGCAGAGACATAAGGCAACCACTTAACATAGAGGCTCCGGCATCCATCAAACCTGCTGGGTCCACGATTGAGATTCCCAGTCTCTAGAATTGTGATAAAATTTATTTTTTACGTTATACAGTTTGCATATTTTGTTATAGAACCCACAAGAAAGCAGCCACACTATAAATGTGTGGAAATATTAAACCTAAGTAGAATTTCAAACTGCAAAATAATCATTTGAAGTCAGAAAATTAAATGCCATCACTTGAATTTGCAAAAATGCATTTGAGGAAAAGACATAAGGATGAATGCTTATTTAATAGGACATCTGTATTTGTTAAGTTTGATGCCCCAGCTTTAATGTCAGCAACATGAGAGAGGAAGAAAGATGAGGGGGGAGAAAGGAAGGAAGGAAGGGAAGGGAGTAGGAAAAGAAGAGGGAGGAAGGGGAGGTGGAAGGAGGGAAGGAAAGAGAGAGGGAGGAAGTGAAGATATGTTTTAATCTAGACAATGAAATCATGACAAAGAATGAATTACAATTGCCACTTACCCAATGGCTACCAACGAGCACCCTCAAAATTGGATTATGAATTGTAATATTTGTTGTTGATCTAAACTGACAGATGTACTTTTAACAAATATGATCAAAACAATTACACTTAAATAGAAAAAGATTAAGTTTGATGAATATCCATGTCATATACTAAATTCAGTGAGCATGTACGTTGTTAATAGAAGTTAGCATTGTGCATTTAGAGTTGAAATGTAACAGAGGATCATCTACTCCTGTTCTCTGCCCTGGCTCTCACCCTGCAGTAGGAATAATTTACTCAGCGCTAATGGAAGATAACTTCATCTACTCAGTTGTATCAAGTCCTGGAACCTTCTTTCGAACAACACATGTTTTGTTTTCCTTTTCCCAGTTGTCTCACAAGATCCTGTGTTAGAATTTCTTACTGTGACAAAAACTGAGCGAGGTAGCAAAAAATGATGTTTTATTTTCCATGCTCCTGAGCCATGTATTGGATTAATGTCATTAACAGGCTCAGATTTCTGAGACAGGGAACACTCTGATTTCAATCACAGTAGGTGGAAAGTACTAACAGCGCCTTGATTAGATTTGAAGTCTTTGTCATTGCTGCTAAGATTACTTAAGTTATTGATTTGACATGTTACCTGATAAATGTTTTACTTGCTTTCTGTGAAGTCTTGGGTCATTTTTGTGTGTACTGTAACCTAATGCTTATCTACTATCTTATTATTGTAATGTAGTTCTCACTTCAGTCACAACATACCTTAAGAGATGATATTCTGAATATTGACTTTAAATTTTTGATTTCTGGCTTTGAAGTACTAGTGTTTGTTACTCTGACTTCAAAACTTCCATAGTTGTCTTTCTGATTTAAGTGTGATAGATACTCATGCAAATCACTGAGTATAGTGCACAGCTTTCACTTTTCTTTTATTTTTGAGTTTATAATATGATTATATCATTATCCCCTCCCTCAAAACTCTCCCTATGTTTTTCTTTTCTCAATTTAAAAATCATGAGCCCTTTTATTTAACTGTTGCTAAATTCATATATGTATTGTGTGCACATATTTTTTGAAGCATAACCCTCTAATTTAAAAGAGTGCCACTTGCATGGATTCAAGGCTAATCCATTTGGTCATGAATGAACAACAGCTCTGGTCCTCCCTGGAGAAGACTGTTTCTGAACTATTAACTATATGAATATTAACATTCCTTAGTTTCCTATAGTTCTTTGTGTAGGGTTGAGGCTTTGCGATCTTTTCTGATCCATTGTGTGTGTTGTGTGTGTGTGTGTGTGTGTGTGTGTATATATTGTGATATTTATTCAGCTCATGTTAAGTCAAACGAATCGTGCCTTCTTTCATTTGTATTGCTTGTGTTTTTAAAAATTAAATTAATGATATCCATCTTACATGTACAAACAGAACACCTTTGCTTTCTGATTTTTCTGCCTGTAATAATGATAATTGTGTTCACTAGTGTATTCAGTGTTTAAAATATATGCAACCCTGAAAGTCATGGTAACAAATTATTGAGTATTATCAAATCGAAACCCAGAGCTTGGGTTAGTGATGTACCCCAGTTGCTAGGGATTAGCTCATTTGACAGATTGTTTCCTAGTGTTCAGGAAACTATGGTTCTGTCTTCAGATTCATAAACTGAGCATGGTGTTACTTGTCTATCATCCTTGTATTTAAAATGTGGAGGCAGGAGAATCAGAAGAATAAGGTAATATTCAGTTACACGGGGAGTTGGAAGCTAACCTTGGCTACATGAAATCCTGTTTTAAAAAACAAAAAACAAAACAAAAGAAATAAAAGCCAGAGTTCATTGTACTTTGAAACACTATTTAAATACTAGCCTTTAATGGCTGTAAGCAACTTACATGTATTTGAATAGTAACCAAATAATTGATTTATTAGTATTAATTGAATTCTATATATAGTAATAATTGTCTTAAATGTTTGTTGATTGTTAATAATATACCTTCTCAGAACAATATAGTTCTGAGAAGACTGCATAAATTATCTGAACAATTTTTATACAAGTATTTTTCTATATTATATTTTTTAATGTGTGTTTTTAAGAAGACAGCAAGAACATTTATCACAATAGAGTTTGTGTGATTATATATTTAAACTGCATTTAGTACACTCTGCTTTGGAATTGTTTTACTTTGCTATGGGAACATAGTTCAACATTACTTCCCTGTATTTTTACATATACATTTCACAGAACACAGTAGAATTCCTGTGGCTGAAAAAAAAGTTCTTTAACATACACCTTTCACAGAAGCAGTACAATATGCACACCTGTTTTGTTATCTGTGCTGACAACCAGAAGCATGTTTCATTTGGTGTTCCCATGTACAGTTTAGCTTTAAATATCTTAGGTGGTAAATGTGTGATTTTAAGAAGACAGCAAGAACATGTCTCACAAAGAGTTTGTGTACTACATCTTTAATTTTACATTATTTTTGAGATTGCAGTATAATTACACATCTCCCCTTACCTTCCCTCCCTTTAAACTCTCCCATATACCTTCCTTGGTCTTTCAAATTGCATGCCTTTTTCATTCGATGATGATTGTTAAACACAAATACACACACACAAATATATATATATATATATATATGGAACAATAATATATGTATCTATTTATTCCTAAATAGATATATACATTTGTCCTGAGTCTGTACATCTTTTGAAAAAATAAAATTCAAATACAAAAGTCTTTATAAGTACAAAAATAAAATGTGACTTTTTAAATGAAAATATTCTTATATAATCAATAGAGTTCTAAGTCCTGGTTATGCTTCACAATCTACTACTTGAAGGTATGCTTTCCTTAGGAGTCATATCTTCTGGTGTAAAACATAAAACTTTTGCAGTACCTCTAAATTTTCTTTCCTTGATATTAGCTAATAAAAACCCCTGAAAAAGACCAGTTTTTAAAATACATATTATTTTAAAAATATTTACTATGACTGAATGTATGCACAGGAAAAACCTTTCTTAGAGGACCCAGATATATAATAAATTCATTGTTTTTTGGTTTCCCTGGTAGATGAGCAGTAGTCTAAACCATTGTGAGATATACTTAAATGCCAAAATTACATGAAATTTTAATTTTCCCCCCAAAGTAACAAATGCATAGGGATAAAACACTCCATAACAAATAGAAACTAGATTTCCTACCTCTAAAGCTTATCTTTGAATGATGCTAATTCTTTCAAAGTCACAGAAATTCAGAAATCACTATGTCAAACTGGGATAACTTATGTGAATAAATTAAGGTTTTTTAAAAGCAAACTGGGGCACTTCAAAACAAAACTCCATAGCTGTTAAGACTATTTGGTCAGCAAAGTTTCCAGATGGAGGAATTTATCCAAAACACATGCTTTGAAATATGAGGTTTCTGTGTAAGTAAAGAAGACTGAAGAATGTGATTGGTCTTTGAAAGTCATGACGTCTGCTTAGTGTCAGCATGGAATGTTCTAAAGCTCCTGCCAAAGGTGTTGGATAAAGCAGGATACTACTTCTAGAACAATTGATGGTAATCTGTTGACATTCAATCTGAATTGTATTATTTCAAATACTTCAGCTAGCATTTGTTCTTACTTTTCTTTAGACAGTATTGTATTTTGATCTCCTTCCAAGCTTAGCAAATTTCAGTTTCTTTTTTATAGCAGGCCCCAACGAAAAATTGTATGATTCCTTTGCTAGGTATAGCAACCATTTTAATGAATAATCTATCAACATTTGATAGAGATCAAGGAAGTGTAGTTGGGAGTGCTTGGAAAGAAAGGAGGAAATAATGTAATCTTAAATATTAAGAATTAAAAAAAATAATGTTCTTATGTTTTATCTGTTACAATGACTTTAGTATTTTATATTTTACATCTATGTGAAGTCAATTTTATGCAATTAGATATGAATGGGCAGCATATTTAAAACCATACAATGAATGACGTTAGGAGGTAAAGCCTTTGGAATTGACTGGTCACAAAGAACCGGGCAAAGAGAGGTCCCTTTGACCCTTGCCTTACTTGACCCTTACTTAAGGAAACAGAGAAAGGGCATCATTATAAATTAGGAAAGAAAGTGCCCTCTGGATACAGAATTTGCTACTACTTTGATCCTGTTTCTTAGAGCCTCCCAAGAGTTAGAAAGTTATTGTGCCTATGGGCTTGAGTGCAGCAACATGAAACTAAAGCTTTTGTGTGTTGGGTATGCATGGCTTCTTCATTGCCCTCCATGCCGCCTAGCAATGCATCAACCTGGTGGAATCAAATCCTTATGATGTGCTATGGTTGATCCCCAGAGTAGAGTATATGATGCTTATCAAGGTACCTAACACCTTGAGGGGTATGAGAAAGATGAGGACATTGGAGGAGATTTACAATGTGATGCTCTGCTGGAGGACACTCTGGAGTGACTAGACTCTGGTCATTTCCCTCAACTATGAGATCACTAACATGCTGCTGAGTGATGAGGATATAAATTTTCTAGTCACTTCTTTGTCATTTTGTAACTGAGTATTACTGTAGATGTAGAGCCATGCCAGGTGAGACTCCTAACTTGCATCAATAACCCATCATGAATGGTGTTTTTGTGCTCCATAAAAAACTGCAATTTCAAGAACAAGACAGTGAGTATATTTTGGGAATTTTTTTTTAAAATCATATTTCCTTACTACATTTTATGGCATAAATATTACCATGTACCACTTCATGTATTTTTCTCAACAACAAATATGGTGGTATTAAAAACCACCATAAAAATCTGTAAAGGTTCCTTCTCAATTGATCACATAATAATATTCCATCCACTGTCAAAAGAGTTTACTGTATAACACCCAGCCTGTAAGAGAAGGTTAGTGCTACTTGTGTTATAAAAGATCTTTGAAACAGATAAATGCAATAGAGATTGGTAAGGTGTGTGTATGTGCATGTGTGTGTGTGTGTGTGTGTGTGTGTGTGTGTGTGTGTGTATGTTAGAGAGGCTTAAAATTGTGTATTTATTTATGAAAAATGTAACAAGCTCATTCTGAGCCATTATGTAAATCATTAAAGAATTAAATGAATTTTAAAATTATTTCACTTCAATGGTTCTTATCCATTAGATCTAATCACAAAAATTGCAAGCAATGAATCAAGAAAATCTGTGTGTCCATCATGTGCTTGTTGGGCATTGGAATTGTTTTATTCAGGAGTTTATTTTTTAATTTAATATAAATTGACAGATTTTTTTGTATCTCTCTCTTAGGCTACAGTCTAAACCATGCCCCTTACCTTTAGTTTGGCTCCCTGAACTGCCCCTTACACTGCTGTGTTATAGCAGTTTTATGTATATTAAAGCATGCACCAGAATAGAAAGTCTGTAGGGTGTTTTTTTCTTTAGAAGTAAAAAAGTAGAATTACTGAAAATACATTATTTCATGTACATCAATGTTAGAACATTGAGCAAGCTAATGGCAAGTTCAAATTAAAGGCATTCCATTCTAAATATTCAAAGGAAGAGACCAGATCTTTACAAGCCAAAGAGTGAAATTACCCATTCCAAGATGATATGTTATTCTCAAAATATTAGGCTTTTATTTAGAAGACAATTTCCTTTTCAAATGTGTGATGTTGCTTCATCTTTTCCCACTTCCCTCAGAATACATAATAATAATTCAATGCTTATGTTTCTGATCAAATCCTTTCTTCAGATTTGAATAGAAATGCTTTGATTTTCCTAACAAGTTTCATTACATAGCAGATCAAAGAGGACACTGTTTCACTGAAGAACTATTAACATACCAATTAGCATTTCATTTATATTAATATATATGTGTACACACACATATATATACATATATAATAATAATATTATATATATATTATAATATATTGAAGGATGAATAGGCCAGAGAAATGTAAAATATCTGAGAATAGAGTGCTAAAGTTCTCTCATTGTTCAAAAATTGCCTTGTTTAATAAAAATAATTTTAATAACTATTATTAAATGTGGTAGTTATTATTTAAAAGGTCTCTGGCTCATGCCAACTATCTAAGCTGCAGAGGTCTCTGCCTACCCCAGCCACCATGTTTCTCGGCCTGAGGCCAAGTGCACACTGCAGCTAGAACTGTCTGCCAGAAACACCAGCCCTGCCACCCACTAGATGCCAGTGTGAAAGATGGCTCTGCCTATCTTCCATGCAGTCTCCGCAAGGCAGGGCATTGCCCAGACCATTCCGCCATCCATGCGGGCCCAGTAAGAGAATGAGATTCAAATTCTTATAGATTAATCAAAGGCTGACTAACTTTGTGATACAACAGATAGATAATTTGGTAGCAAAACCTATTCAGATACATTATCATAAGTTAGCTATGGAGGACCACGAGACTCAAGATGAGGTTGTTACTTTATTAGGGTATTCCTCAAACTCATCTCCACCCAACCTAATAGAGGGGACTTCCGCACCCAGACCAAGCAGAGAGAGGCTACCCAGAACGCTCTCTGACTGATCATCTGAATTCTTGCTTAGGTTGCAAGGCTAAGTACTGCAAGGGAATATAAATAAAACTTAAAAACATCTATCTGGGTTCCCTGAGGGACAAGCCTGACTGCATAGGGGTTGATGTCAAAAGTATCCCCTCTCCAGGAAAAAGACATCAGGATGGGTATGGCCCTCATGCCTCACTGGACAACTACAAGAGGACCGGAGCCATTACAAGGTCCCCTTCAATTATTGGAGGTCAGGCCTCTATCCCCGCCTTCACAAGAATAGAATCACCAAGTTCTTCTATACTTAGAGAAGGGAGGAGATGTCAGGAGCAGCCCTGATATACACTAAAGGTCAGCAATAGGCCTGACATACATACAAGCTAACACAAAGTCTTGGGTCTCTGTGGAAAAACACTGAAAACAGAAGGCTATAAGCTTTTGTAAACAGGCAGCTTCTGTGGAAATTTACCAGACCTAGTAATCATAGGTCTTATAAATAGGCAGCCTTGTGGACAGTACCAACTTAGATAAGGACAAGTGAATCATAGGTAGAGCCATAATGACCTGTCCCCTGAACCTACACCCAGCTGATACCCTGTTCTGAAAGGTATCTGTACTCCCCCTGAACACCTTCTCCCCATCCTCCCCTTTTTTGTGTTTATAACCTCTGTGTAAATAAGTAAATTATGATGTGATTTAAATAACTAAATAAATAAAATTAAAAAACAATTTAAAAATAAAAATAAAAAAAATAACAAGATGCCCATACAAAGAGAGTTGTATCCCAATTAACTAACCTAATTATAAGTTTATAAGTTGTTCCCCACGAGTGCTCTCCATACCTGTGTGGTTCTCCATCCTCCTACATCTCTGCTGCTCTCTCTCACTCCGCCTCTTCCTTTTCCTCTTCCTCTCCTAACTCCTCCTCTTCCTTTTCCTCTCCTAACTCCTCCTACCTTAGCTCCTCCTACAATTAAATAGCTTTTTTTTCTCTAAGATTTTGTCAACTAGAAACTATCATGAACTAAGATAAAAATGTTAAGTAAGATTAGTGAATTGCACAGAAAAGTTTTCTGCTTTTTTCACAAATGAGACTGGAAATGTAAGTTTAAATGTAAGAGTCTAGCACAGATAGCACAGAAAGGACACGGCTGGAGGATAAATAAACAAAAATGTGAGGTACTTTCTTTAGGTCATTGAAACTACTTCAACTCTGCTAGTTGCTTCCTACAGTGCCTCAGCACTTTTCTCTCTTTAGGATGATTGTCATTATGTTAATTTTAGGAAATATCCACACAACTTTAGAGGTCAACTTCATTCTTATGTACTGGGATCCTGTTGAATCCACTGCTGTGTTTGAGTGAGTTTATTAGGTTTTTCTCTTTCTAATTGTTTAAAATCTACTTCAATGTTCAAGTCATGATTGTTCCTTCAATTATACTTCTTGCCTATGAGACTTAATACCCTGAGATGTTCTGGAGCAGTGGTGTCTCAGAACTTGTGGGAGTGGACAACTAATTATTGTCTAACTTGAGGCCCAAGATAGGAAGGAGATAGGGTCCATGGCTGATACTGCCTAGAAGGCCAGGTACTGGAAACTGGATAGCCCAAAGTCCTAGGGTGGAACCAAACACCACTAACCAAGAAAAAAGTCACTGAATTGATTCCCAATTATATTCTATTATACTCATAGATAGTACTTAATTTAATCGTCATCAAAGATGCTTTTCCCAGAAGCTGATGGGAACAGATTCTGAGACCCTAGGCCAAACATTTGGCGGAGCTCAGGGAACCCCATAGAAGAAGAGAGAAGGATTGTAGGTGCCAGGGGTCAAGGATATCAGGAGACCATGGCCCACAGATGTTATTAAGCTGTTCTCATAGAAGTTCATACATAACAAATCAACAATCAGGGAGCCTGCATGTGTTTGTCCTAGGTCCTCTGCATACAAGCTGTAGTTGTTTAGCTTGAGGTCTCTGTGGGACTCCTAACAGTGTGAGAGGTGATGTTTCTGACACTTTTGCCTTAATTGAGACCCTTTTTATCCTACTAGGTTGCCTCATCCAGCTTTGATACGAGAGTTTCTTCCTTGTTTTATTGTATTTGTTACGCTGAGTTTGGTTGACATCCCTGAGAGACCTGTCCTTATCTGAAGGGAAACAAAGGAAGAGTGGATCTGAAGGAGAATAGGCAAGGGGGAGGGGACTAAGAGGAGAAACTGCTATTGGAATGTATTATAGAAGAATAAATAAAATAAAGAAATATATTTATAATCTCTGAAACATATCTTTCTCCTGTCTGCCAAGTGTTCCTCCCAAAATGGCTTTCTGACACATGAATAACATCACACATAAATGCAATATACTTTTCTTGAAATAAAAATGACACTCTTATACCTCACTTGAAATCTTCACTGGATCAAAACAAATTTTCTTAGTTTTTTGGTAATAATATGTATATAAATAGGAGTTTTGCTATATCCCCTGCTTATTTAAAAAAATTATCCAAGGTCATTGATCACTTTATTTGGTTTTTACATTCTGTAATAGTAGTGTATTAGTTATATATTTATTATTCAAAATTAATTACCCTAATATATCCTGGCAAACACTAATAATCACATTATAGTCTTCTATTAGCAAGAAAATCCAGAGTAGATTTGCTGATGATTCCAGTTCAGGGTTTCTCACAATACTGCTCTGGGTGTGTTGGATTGAGTTGTTATTGTTTAGAAGGTTTAGATAGGAGAGTTCATGCCCTATCGACACCCAGATGGATAGAAACAGGAGACTTGAGTTCTTAGCTATGGGCCTCTAGGTCGTCTTGCTGAGGCACATGAAGCCTCAGTAGACCTCTGCAATGAAAATAGCGCAAGAGGGAGAACAGGAAACAATTATAATAATTTTTTTAGTGATCCAGTCTCAGAAACAACACATAACCACCTCTTCATGTTATATTCACTGGAAGCAGAACTTTAATTCCAGCTTTCATCCATTATTTTGGCAACACTGCTTCTATCTTTAAATGAGAGAAAGACTAATCTGAGGGCATTTTTAAAACGATTCCATGATAAAGATGTGCAATGTTTTTGACACCCTAATAGGTCTTCCCTTCCTTTTGTAGTATTTATAACTGAAAAACGCACAAAGTATGACAGAAAATTTAAATGCTCAGTTTATACAAATGACTGTATTTATAGACAATGTGCCCAATGGGTGGCAAAGAGGTAAACAATGGAATATGTTACTGTAACTAGTGCCCTTTGCAGCAAAAATAAGTTATAGGTCAAAGATCATCTACATAAGTATCAACGAGAGAAACTTCAATATATTGGCTGAAATGTGTCAGTCAACTTACCTAATTATTGTTTAAGCCATTTACTTTATTTGCTTAAATAACCTCAATTACTCTATGAAACACAAAATACTATCCCCATCGTTTAAAAAAGAAATTAAAACAACATATTGGACGAGAAAATTGCAGTCAAAATCACAATCCAAGGTTTGCTTAAAAATGATTTTCTATCATGTCTTCTGCTTAAAGAAAATAAACCACTCATTACTCAATATGTTCTATCACTTATAATTCATGAGGTATTATTTGAATAAAAGAGCATGAAACAAGGTTTTACAATTGAAGATTTTAATATTTTCTTATCAAATATTTCTTATCAAATGCTGAAATATTTTTCTAGTGGAACCGAATACAAGGGGCACATCCAGGATGCTCTTGGATCATTTGCTTGATATCCTCAAACCCAGATACACATGGTAGTTTTTATATACAGCACAGAGAAAGGAGAGAGTGCCAATCTCATTCACATATCTAGATATCCTTCTTTGGGCACCACTATGATTAATTATTAGACATTTCAGATGAAAAGCTGTAAAAGGATTAAGGTAAATTAAAACATATTCTTGAAATTTAGATGAGTGACTAATAACTCATAGTCATTGATGCTACTTGAAACACTACATATATATCTGAAAGTTTTAATATGTTGAATATTGAAGTTATTGAAATTTCTAAGTGTTAATTTATGAATTTTGTATATAGACCTCATTTGATTGTTTGAACACTTACTTTTGATTGCTCATAGATAAATTTAAGCATAGAAGCTGTAAGGTAACTTAGTTTTCAGCAACATTGGCATGTCTTGGTATAACAGTAAAGATTAGGTAGGTCATTGTCTCAGTAATGGTTTGTATTCCTGCACAAACATCATGACCAAGAAGCAAGTTGGGGAGGAAAGGGTTTGTTCAGCTTACATTTCCACATTGCTGTTCATCACCAAAGGAAGTCAGGACGGGAACTCAAGTAGGTCAGGAAGCAGGAGCTGGAGCAGAGGCCATGGAAGGGTGTTACTTGCTAACTTGCCTCCAGTAGCTTGTTCAGCTTGCTTTCTTATAGAACTCAAGACCACCAGCCCGGGGTGGCACCACCCACAATGGGCCCTCCCACCCTTGATCACTAATTGAGAAAATGCCTTACAGCTGGATCTCATGGAGGCATTTCCTTAAGGGAGCTCCTTTCTCTGTGATAACTCCAGCTTGTGTCAAGTTGACACACAAAACCAGCCAGTAGAGCCATGAAGCTGAGAAAGGGGATCTGTGTTGGCTTTCTCCTTTCTCCTTTGAGACCTTCCAGTGCATGAAATGCTGTCACTCACCTTCAGTGGATTTTTTCCCCCTGAGTCAATTGTCTCTGAAAAACTCCTTATAGATATATCCAAAGGGAATTCTAAATTCAGTGAGGTTGGTAGTGACAATTGACCATCAATAAGGGCTCTTGGCTATAATACAAGCTTAAGATAGATGTATCTATGAACACTACTCTTGCTTTTCAACTTGGGCTAGTTGATATCGAATTTCAAGTTATAGAACTACTGGGTATCCAATCTTGTCATAACTTATTACTTGTCAATGTATTAGGCCTGAAAAAGTGATTGATTTCCAGAGTTCTGCCTTAATATGTAAGAAGTAGGCTGTGCACTAGGGAGTATGAATCATAAAGCAATAAATGCCCTGGAAGATTTTTAACAAATATAAATTGCTACATAAATATCAAATACATTACACAACATTTTTAGGGTCTACAACATCAAATCACTTCACAGAGGACTAAATGTCAAACTAAATAATGCATGGTTACACACATTTCTTCTATGGACCATTATTACAACTTTAGCAATAGAGCCTTAAAATTTTTATAACTAGTGCATATTTACTCCTGGCTTTTACTCCATCTGCCATGATTTTCTCTGTTTCAGGCACCAACATTCATTTTCCTTCAAAAGATTTAAAACTCAAGACTTCTACAAGAACTTTGACTTGTACGGAGAGAAATTGTCAAACGATGCTGCCAGAGGAGGAGAATATTCATGGAATTCTGTAAGGATTTTTAGAAATATTGTCCGCTGTTTGCTACCATGATTTGACAGGAATTTAATGTGACATAATTTCAAAACACAGTCTTAGATATTATAAATTCATAAGTTGTCAATCTGTGTTCTCCAGCGTGAGTATGAAAGGGAACATGGGAGGGAGACTGTCTTGATGAGGATGGGATTATAGGCTGATGATGCCAGTACAATGTCAGCATGCAGGGAATTCTTAAGGGTGTACATTGAGTGTAAATTGGTTTGGCACTGAACAGAACGTGAAGATTCTAATACTGGTAGCAGGCTTAATGTATCTTAATAGCATTTTTATTTCTACACTTCCCCAAAATTTATTGTCATCACTTAAAATGCCTGCTTTATAAAACTGAGATTGCTGAAGGGTTCCTTAGGGTACAGTTTAATACTGCTTACTGGACAGGCACGGGTGACACCTACCCCCCACGGAGACTATGCACATCTGAAACATGGACCTGCTGAAATTACAGCCTTGTTTCTATAAATCCATTAATTAAATAGGAGCCTCATTGTACCCCAATAAAAGTATCACTTTTTAGATGGGAAGCCTTTATTGTCATAGGCTCCCTGATCTCTCTGACTTATCTCTATATAGATGACAGGCACAAGTGTTACTATTATTTGATTAAAAAACAGAGGGGAATGTCTCATCCATTCATATTTGACATAAACAGTGAAGGATTTTCTCAATTTTAAAGATTCTCAGTTCATTCACTTTATTACTTTGTGTACACATTGAGATATCTCTTGCACAAGCTGATTCATTTTAAAAGCAAACATGCAATGGTCGGTGCCTACTTTTCCTTGGAGATGAATACTCTGTCATTCAGAGCAGTTGAATGAGACCACCCAAGGTTGAGTGGTGACGTTTAGAGATTCTGTATAGTTTGAGTCTAAATATGGCAGATCCACAATCCTATATTCTGTCTGTCTTTGTACCATATTCTTTGGGATACGTTGATTATTTGAATTATTTCCATTGTTAGAAACCTAAGATGATTCTTTGATTTGATTCCCTTAGAGTTGTATTGTGTATGGGAAGCTAATGACTGGCTTGTTGTAGTTATTGATCTTTCAATATACACTGAGGGTTTTGCATTTCTACTTTTGGCAAAAGGAGTATAGTGTTTTAATATTATCTCCCTAAAACACAGACACAAGACCAATTCTTTGATGATATTGGAGTTGAAAGACATGAGCCACATGGTCAAAATTTGAAAAAAAACTCTACGTGGTCTGGAATCACAAACATAATTTTCTTTTTTTTTTTTTACTTTAAAAAAAAAACTTTATTAAGAATTTTTTTTCCTTCACAAAGCAAATAATATTGAAATAGTGAAATCAAGTGTAAACCCAACAAAAATATATAAATTATAGTCCAGTATCCCTCATGAGTATACATACAAAAATTCTCAATGAAGTAGTTGCAAACTGAATACAAGAGATATAAAAAAATAATATTCCATGAATAACTGAATAACTGTTTTTCTTTTTTTTTTTTTAGAAGACCATACTCCATATACAGGCTGCAACATCTGGAGTGAGGGCTATCCCAAAACACAAACATGATTTTCATTAGAGAACGGGCATTGATTTAAGTAGGCAGGTAACCTTCACACTATGAAAAGACATTCTGAAAAAATAATGACAACTAATCAAAGTTATACATGTGGATAGCTTGAAAAATTATGTGCCATTATTACTAACACTACAGAATTTTTTTTTGTCAGTGAGGAAGACTTCAGTAGTCATTAATGTCCCCAGACTACAATAGCAATCTGCTGACAATATAAGGCCACTGGTGTAATAGTGACGCTAATGTTACCAGTGATTGAACTCAAGGGTTGCTCCATAAGGTGAGGTCCATGGCAGACACTGTTAATGAGGCCAAACACCTAAGATTAGATTTATCCTGAGTTGTAGTACTCCAGTTCATCTTGGTCCTGGGTCTTTGCTAGCGGTGTCTGAGAACTGCCAATTCACCATCTCAGAGAGGAGAAGGCAGAATCTGCAAGCTGTGTTTTACTTGGGGTCCCAATGTGCTGCTGCTCTCCAGACCAGAAGAGGAAAGCCAGGTCTGGGATGAATGTTATCATTCCAAGATCGCCTCTTGTGGTGCCGGGATACCTTTGGTACTCCAGCCTTGAGAGGAAGTCAGGAACAGGGGTCTGTGGTCTGTGTTTTCCCTCTGGGTGTCTTCGTATCAAGCAGGAAGGAGAAAGCAGAGCCCAAGATGAACAGGAGTAAGTCCAGTTGCGAGTGAGTGCTGAGTACCAGAGGGTAAAAGAGAAAGACCTTCTTTTGAAGATTGTGAGGGGCGGTTCTACTTTTGTCTTCTCAGATCTCTGAGATTCCCCAGGTTTATGCATGCCCCATGTCACCTGTTCTTATGCCCATCTGGTAGCATAGGTCCCACTTGTCCTACAATGGGCACTAAAAGAAAAGCTTATTTTTATTAAGTAAATTAGCATAATTAAAGAAAACAATCAGACAACATTAACAGCACAGAAAAACAAACCAACCAACCTCCTAGTCCTATAAAGCAGTACATCACGCAGCCATTATCAGAAAGTTTCTTCCTGCAGTAGATGGTAATTATCACAGAAACCCACAACTCGACAGAGACTGTAAAAAGAATGAGAGTTGAATCTTGGGTATTTCAGGCTTCTGGGCTAAAATCCAATAATCAGTGAGTGAATACCATGTAGGTTCTTTTGTGATTGGGTTACTTCACTCAGGATGATATTTTCTAGTTCCACAGGGGAGGTGGGTGGGAGTACACCAACGTGGAGGCAGGAGGAGGGGGGAAGGGATAGTGAGTTCCTGGGAGGGAGGGGGGTAAATGGGGTAAGGAGAGAACATCTGAAATGTAAAAAAAAAAAATTTCCAATGAAAAATTTCCAATTAAAAAACAAACAAACAAAAAAAAAGAATGAGAGATGTTGGAACATTCCGGCCTAATGTAGTGCCTTTGTCACATTCATCTCCTCCAGGATCATGGACCTCCACAGAAACAAGGTGAAAATATTAAAAGAGCCAGAGGAAGTAAATGGTTTCATGGGAACAGTATTTCCATATACAATATGTCTGATGCACACATGAATTCATAGCGAATGTGGCAGTATGGGTAAGTCCTGTGTAAGTTCAAGCCAGACAAATCTTGACGTGACAAAAAAGAAGTGGGCATGAACCTATTTGAGATTCACAGCATATTGAAAATGGTTATCTTTAGTGGAATCACACTGAGTATATCAACCTTATTGCCGGCAGGGTAGGACTCCAAGTCAGAAATAGCAGTTGAGCAACAGAAATCATACACCATTTGTGAGTGTGTGTGTGTGTTGCCATTATCATTGTTGCTGTTACTTTGTTTTTGAGGGAGAGAGAAAGCATGAAGTTGGGTGGGTAGGAAAAGGAATGGATCTGGGACTGTTTTATGAGAATATGATCAAAACACAGTAAATGAAATTCTCAATAAATAAAAGCATAAAATTAACATTTAAAATTTAAAAAGAAGTCTAAGGAAATAAGACAGATTTAAGCAGAAAACAAAAGCAAGAATGCTTCAGCTGTACTTCAGCCACAAAAATTAAAATAAAAATAGATAAATAAATAAATAAATAAATAAATAAAATTCATTGATAAGAGATATTGGAAGGTCCCATTCTGGAATAAGAGATAACTCATAGAGATTGCCTTGAAACCCATTGTAAAATTTCCGGAATTGAGTTAATTAATTTATATGATTGAGCAATAGTAACATTTTCTATTCAAAGATGGAAAAGAGAATGATACTATGTGGTTTAATCTTGGTTAAAAAAATTCTTGAAAAGCTGTTTTGGTGTTAAATTTCTCAGTGATAAATATATTTAACTTATTACTTTTGATTGCTAATATTATTCAGGTATACAATCTTTGTGAACAATGTCTTAAATATCAATAATGTGTCTATCATTAATGTTTGGATTTGAATTTTACATGTAATATATGAGGTTGAATTAGGCTTTGTATTTAAAGCGAATTTACTATTAAGCTTTGCCTTTGGCTGTGGATTTAAATATAACTTTGTGTATTATGACACTAATCAATTGGTACAGCTATTATAATTTGAAGGATGGGTGAGTTGAGGACAACCACAAGCTATGCTTAAACCTCACGCAACCAGTTGGGAAGTAGTTTCGTTCTTCTTTAGAGGGGCTCAGTCAACTTTCCATAGTGAAAGCTAATAATCAGTTGATACTCAGACTAGGTGGGTAAACAAAAGCTCCGAATACATTAAAAGATACTAGTCAAACACTGTCTTCAGCTTCAGAGGGAGAACAAATATTATTGTCAAGATGTCTTAACCTCTTTTGCCACAAACATAATTTAAAATTAAATTAAATTAGGTACCCATGAAGGATGGAGTCCTAGCATTGAGGGAGGAAGTAGATGAAAGATCCCATCCATAACCAAGAACGTATCTCCTTGTCAGTTAGCAACTACTTGTAAAAAACAAACAAACAAACAAAACAAAACAAACAACAACAAAACCCAGTGTTTTCCGATGGAGTTTTACTTGTTACTGTAACTATTCTTAATGGTTGGCATTATGTCCAATAGTTAATGGCCAACACAGAAAAAGTTCAGTGGTATTTGTGGAGGTTTTTGTTTGTTTACTTCATTGGTTTTTTTATGTTTGTTTGTTTGTTTGTTTGGCTTTTCATAGTTCTTTGGTGGGGCATTTTTACTTTACTGTTTTTTCCCTTATATAGTGTGGTTTCTAAATTTTGTATTTTTATGAATTTTGTTTTCAAGTTTCTCTCTCTCTCTCTCTCTCTCTCTCCTCTCTCTCTCTCTCTCTCTCTCCATATATATATATATAATATATATATATATATATATATATATACTCTTCTCTTTTCCTCTCTCTATCTCTGTGTATGTATGTTAATCATGCGTTTCCCATGATTTTATTTTATTCTGTTTTTTGTTTGAATGATATTTTTTGAATATTTATTGCCTGCTTGCTTCCTAAAGAGAAAAATAAATGCAAAGTGGAATGGGTGGGTGGGTGAGGGGGATGTTGGAGAAGATATGCAAGAGATAATCATGATCAAAATATATTGCAGAAAAAAATTCAATAAAATTGTAATTTGGATTTCTAATTCACTTTAACTTTTCATATATTTTTTTAATTAAAAAAGATTTTCCACCCGGCAGTGGTGGCGCACACCTTTAATCCCAGCACTTGGGAGGCAGAGGCAGGTGGATTTCTGAGTTTGAGGCCAGCCTGGTCTACAGAGTTACAATAATTTGTGTGTACAAGGTTAAAGAAGGCTTCACAGCAGTTGATTTCCAAATTCCATGTCTTCTTTTAGCTCATGTACTTTAAACTCAAAGTTCTGTGATAGTTTTATCTTACAATTTTTCAATTTTATATCTTTGATATCAAATAGAACCAAATTTATGATGCTATATTGTCTAAATGGTAGTCATGAAAGACATCAAAAATCTTAATATTACAGAATTGTGAAAGCATTAATTAGATTAATCCATTAGAATTAAACAAAGCTGTGAGGATATTTGGTGGAAAATGAAAAAGGCACCAAGAACATTATTTTTATCCCAGTAGAAATGTTAAAGTTTGTGGATATATGTAAATTTTATTATCAGTTTTTCACATCTTCTTAAAAGGAAAGAGGAATATCACAAAGACTGGCTGAGGCCTTTCTAATTTATCCACATTTTTCTTCAGAATGGATTTTTACAGATCTATATTAGTTTTCAATTCTGTTGTCAAAATTTGCCATAAATATCATGAACATAGAATGCATCCATTTGCTTTCTCTGATTCTGGAGATCAAAACAACAAAATCAGTTTCAAGGAGCCTGGCACTGCCACTCACTTTGGACATTCTAGGGCAGCTCTCCAGTTTCCTGAGCACCCACACTCCTCAGGTTGAGGCCATTTCCCTGTATGGCTCCAGCTCCTAGCTCATGTTCTTTTGTTATTCAATATTTTATTTATTTATAATACAGATGTCATCCTCTTTCCCCATTTCCCCTCCCTAGAACCTCCTGTCCTATCCCCCCTCCTCCTTTATGCTTTTATACCATTTTAATTACATCCATGTTTTAAGATCAGTTCTAGGTTGAGGGTCTAGTCATTCAATAGATGCAAATAGTCATGCAATGATGCAAGGAACAAGCAAGAAAATAAACACAAATAGTCAAAGAAAAAGCAGGGTATTGAACCCAATTACATGAACACTCCCTGGATCACTGTTTCTAAGGGCTTATCAGGATGACCAAAGTATCTAAGCCTACTTCCCTACCTAGCCCAAGGTCATTTTCATGTCTGAAGCCTACTTCCTTATCTAGCCTAAAATTTAGATTCCTGTCTGAAATTACTTCTTTATTTTAGTTTAATATTTAGATTCCTGCCTGAGATTTCTTCTTTGCTCTAGCCTAAGATTTAGATACCTACTTGAAATTACTTCTTTGTTCTAGCCTAATGTCAGATTCCTGCCTGAAGCCTAATTTCTTGTCCTTGGCCAATGTCATATTCCTGCTAAGCAGCCCCTTTCCTTGTACTTAGCCCATGTCAGATTCTTGCCAAGCAGCCCCAAAGGCTCTTCACCTCTCCCCTTTTTTATTTCATTAACAACACTGAGTCTGTCTTAGGTCATTCTGACAAGAATGCCTTCCTAACCATCATGGAATATGCATTATCAAAAGCAATGTACTTTTAGGTTGGTTAGGCTCTGTGCAGAATCTTACCTGTCCTTGGCTTGCCAGCCTGTTAATTTAGTAACTCTGTCTGGGGTTCCACTTTCAGGTTCAAGCCATGTACTTGGCTGCCAACATGTTGAGGTTGTTGAAGAAAAGCTTTAACACAATAAGCAGGAATAAAAGTATTTCCAGGACAAAAAGGGCTAGCATATATGCCATTTTTTAACCTTGACCAAAATAGAAATACTGACCTCAGGCCATGGGTAATTTTATCTGTAATATCTACCATATCAACGCTGAGCAGAGCAGCATTCTTGAAATTTATAAGCTCCCTATGTATCCTTAAAACATCCTGAGAGCTGTTAGAATTATGCCAAATACACTGCACATGTCATTAAACTTCTTCCTAATTATAGTGACTAACACTGTAAATTGTAGAACTAACGTGAATCCAATGGTATTTGGCATGACACTCAAGATGGCTCCTTACCCTTAAATTCTGAACCTTCCAGTGATATGAATAGGATAAAGAACAGAGACTCTTTAGCAGCAATTTAGCATTACCCATATTATGGGGATTTCATATAACTGTCAAGGACAAGAGATTGTGGAACAGGCTGATGGAACTTTAAAACAATATCTTCATAAAATAGAAAAAGAGGGAGATATACCCCTGTATACCACAAATGTATTTAAATTGTATTCTTTTTATTTTTTATTTTAAAGTATTTTAAAAAAAAATGGGTGCCAAGGAACTTTCTGCTGAGTGTCTATGGCATTCTACAACTAGGCATACTTATGTATAGGTAAAAGGGAAGGATCCACTTGCTGGCATAAGGCATGATCCTGATCAGGTATTAAATATGGGGAAGAGGGCATGTTTGTGATTTTTTTCTGCAGGATGCTGAAGGAGCTTGGTGGCCGCCAGAGTGATGGGTGAGACATGCTTATGCCTGGACAAAGAATGATGCTGACCTGTGAGCTGAGTGCCCTGACAATGGTGACTGGGAAGCTGTATTGGACATAAGTTCCCGACAAAATTACCATTGCTTACCTATACCCCTGATGGGACAAGCTGCCTTACCTCAAGTTTTTAGACCCTGTGGAACAGAGAATCAAAACGTGAAGTTATAATGCCTCTTGTACTGTTATTAAATGTGACTAGTTATTCAGACTCAATCATGGACTAGTCTAGAAATTGATTCAATATTGGAAGTAACAGTCTTCATTTGGAAGTCTGGTTCTGGACATTTTCAGAGACATATATGGAAATTAGCTGCAGTTTTCTATGATGTTATGTTAGCAAGAGATAAAGTTGGGGCAGGATCTAGATTTCAAACAGGTGTTAGCACATGTGTTAAGGCTCTTTTAATTGTCAAGTTAAAAGTGCTTTTGTTTCTTCTACAGTATTTAATGTAAGTTGCATTGACTTTACACCTTCTAATTGCGTTTGTGTTTTGAAATACAGCATGTCAGTTATGGAGTTCTATCAACCAGCTTGTGTTTTAGTGCCTCGAGTATCACAGAACCATGGTATTCTAAAAATAGCTTGCAAGTACTGGAAGAAATGAGTCAGGCTTTAAGCAGAAGCAAGAGGGTAGTGGGCTTGATTATTGCTGGTATAATAGCTTTAATTACATTAATTGCTAGCACCACTGCTTCTGCAATTGTTGTAACACAAGAAGTTAAGACAGCTACTTTTGTTAATCATTTAGCAAAAACTGTTACTAATGTGTTGAATATACTAGAAGATTTAGATAGGCATCTGGCTCATGTTCTATTCTGCTCATTCTGACACTACACTAGTCACATGTCTGTTGGACAAAAGGGCACTTAGAACTATATAAAGCTCATGTTGATAATCTAGAAATTTTGTTAGTTCAAAACCTTTTAAAAATTATACTGGAAACTTCATTTTACCTTATCAGCAACCCTTACCTGGTTCAGGGGATTATAATATGGACATTTATGAAGGAAGCTTGCTTTTTTAATGCTATTATAAATTTAATAATTATAAGTTTGGATGTCATTTATGAGATGGAGTCTTTCTACTCAGACTAGGAAGATCTCAAATTTAAATCAGACTCCATAGTTGCAGGATTATAGCCATGCGCCATCACAGTAGTGGAACATTCAGACTTATTTTAACTATGTGTCTTTATCCATACGAATATTTGAACCTTGTCCACTTTACTTCTGTAGGCTGGTTGTCTCTTTCATTATGGGTCTACAGAGACTTGACAATGGGGTGTGCTCTGAGAGGACAGCTTGGAAAAGGTCAGCAGTAATCATCTCCACCAACGTGGATCTCACCTACTTGTTATCCCTAAAAGTATGCTCATAAAGAGTTATAGAGGAGCCTGTATGCAATGATTTTCTCCTCAAACACTGTTTCTTTATAATTCCTCTACATTCTTAAAGTTCACACAAAATTAAACTATATCAACCACAAAAAAATAAGTAGTAAAAACTAATAATTAATTTCAATGCAAATGTTTAGAAAAATCATTTAATTACATAAGCAAATATCTTTTAGTGTGCATGTGTCATAGTTTATAAAATTCACTAACAACTTATCATTCTTATTTTCTAGTTCTTAATATATTATTCTAAATACAATTTGATAATATAAGAAGTAATTGTGCATGCATTAGTATTATCTTTACTAATTAACATTAGTGATGCCATTTACATCAACGTGTGTGTGTTTCTGTGTGTTACTTTCAGTTGTTTGTGTGTGAGGAATAGCACATATGTATGTATATGTGGTTGTGAGGACTAGGTGAACACCCATTTTGTCCTTTGTGAAATTCACACCAATGGGTGATCAACAAATTCCATAAAACTTTCTGCCTCTACAACCCCCAGAGATGAGAGTATAAAGGAGAGCATCATTCCAGATTTTTGTTTTGATGTTAGAAATCAAAATTAGAAATTGTATTTTTATAATAAGCAACTTCACATACATTGATGTTTTCAAAAGACTGACATAGATATGCTATCCTAAAACATTTGTTAATTACATTTAAAATTTTTATTAAGGCAACACAATGCACAAATATGCCTGTGTGTATGTAGAGAGAGAGAATAATAGAATACTAAATTATTTGAAAAGGTGCAAATATTATCAGATAATGAATATATGGACTTATTAACAATGGAACTTTACTCACCTAATAAGAATGAAATTATAAAGCTTGCATATTCATCGAGTTGGATATTATTATGTGAAATAACCCATTCTACAAAAGACAAAAATTACATAGTCTCTCCTATAGGGTTTCTATATTTCAGCATTTGTATGCATTTTGATAAGGGGTTTGGAGAATGAGTATAGACCATCAAAATATATAGACAACAATAGGTGAACAAAAACCTGTTGAGAAAAATGGAGAGGTCAGATGTGGCATGAAACTGAAGAGATATTACCGAAGGTTCATGCACACAAGGAGAGGAGGCAGTGGAGGGAAGGAACAGAGGGGAAAATGCCACCATTCATTGTAAGCTACTAAAACATGAGGATACAAATGGAGACACCACCCCAAGCCTACATACGTGTATACGAAGTGATACCATGAATCATGAATAAGAAGCAGCTGATAGAGAAATAAATGCACAGGGAGGAGATGATGACTGGGGTTAGGAGCTTGATTTTCATATGAAAATCACCTCTTTACTCCATAAGGCAAAATGTAAAAGGCCCATTGCTGTCAAACCACACCCAAAATAGAAGGTTTGAAAACAGACTGTCTTCATACCACCGAAGAATCATTTGTTTTGAATTCTTTTTAAAAATTTAAACAATCAAACAAAGAGTAGAATGCAGAATGATAAATACCATTTTTTTTTAACCTACCATTCTTTGAGTCAAAACAAGTAAAACCAAAATAAGTAAAGTTATCACTGATGGCATGTTTGGATATATACCCTGAGTTAATACATACTAAAGCCAACATCTAAACATTCTTCAGGATTTGGTGAGTGATCCAGTAGACTGACTTACTTGATTTCCTTCTGGATGGATTGTCTCAGCTACATAAACCAAGGTAGAAACATATGTCAGTCCGTTCAGAATTGTCATGCAGAATAGTGAGGTTTCCATTTGTTCCAATTTAGCTGCACCTTTCTTTATTCCCTTGCTGTAGTTAGACGTGAGCTGGGGAAAATGGGAAATTGTAGCAATTCTTCACACACCTGGGAAGAAAGCTTCTCTCAAAGTACATTTATCAACAGAAGGTTCTGTTTATTTTTGTTTGTTTGATTTCTAAAACTTGTGACTTTACTGTTTCCATGTGAAATGCTAAGACAATTGAGTTTTGAGGAAATTCTTTATTTCCTAAAATGTTTTCACTCAACAATTCAAAAGACTATGGTGGTGTCTTTATTTCAATTCCTATGAGTTCTGAATGCCAAATTGAATACAGGATTGTTCTTGTCTAGCAGTGATTATATGTTTGGGGAAAGAAAAATTTCAGTGAATGAGTTATATATTTCTAATTGCATATATATATGATTGTTTAACTTTGTAACATCACAAATCTTTGAAGTAAATAATTCACATGGTATAATTATCAAATATTTTATACCTATTGTGGTTTAAAAAATGTCACTATACCAACTTTAAAACAGACATAATATATTTAGAAACAAAATTAGTTATGTGGATGCAAGGTTCTTAATTTTTTTATAATTTCTCATTTATAAAAGTAGATATTTTTTTCACAAAATATATATTCTGATTATGGATTTTCCCTTTCTATTTCCTCCCAGTTTCAACTCCCTTCCTCTCTCCTCCAATCTGGATCCACTCCTTTTCTTTCTCTCAATAGAAGAGAACAAGCTACTAAAAAGTATTATTACAATATAACAAAATACAATATAAGATAAAACAAACCTATCACATTAAAGTTGGACAACCAAACCACCAGAATGAAAAGATTCCAATAGAAGGCACAAAAATCAGAAAAACCACTGGTTCATACACTCAAGAATTCCCTAAAATCACTAAACTTGTAGTCATACTTGTATACAGAAGACCTAATGCAGATCCATGAAGACCCTGTGCATGCTACTTTAATCTCTTTGAGTTTATATGAACATGACTGTTGAAACACAGTCCAAAAGGGAGTCATAAGAAGAGATTTCTGAGTGGCGGTGGCAAAATTCTAAGAAAACAAGGCAAAAGTCTCATGATCTCAGATTTTTTTTCAAAAACTGGAATTGTTCTTGGAATATGTTTTGTATCTTCCCAGGAGGAAATTACTTCAGATTACTGTGTATTGCTTGCTGGTGTTTGTCAATTAAATGTTTATATGGCTCTATGGAAAACCATGTTTTTCCCACATGTAGTTTGTTTTTTTGTTCTGTACTTTAAACAACTATGATACAGTTTGAACTCATGAGAATATTATTCATGCAATTTCTTTTAACTCTCAAAGTATAAATTATCTGATGTTCTGAATAAAGTTGGCTTTTGCAAGGGATTTAGTGTGTCTCATTTATGAGCTTTATTCTTCTAAGACCTACCATCTCTAGAGTAGTGACAACTTATGTTTGTTTGTGGGTCCTTATGTTGTTGTTCTCCATCCTACCTAGCACTTACACCCTCTCTAGTTCTTAGGTGGGGTTCCCTGAGCACTGAGGGAAGGATTGATAAAGATATCCATATCCAATGGAGGCCTGAGTGTTCCAAGGTCTCTCACTGTCTACATAATGTCTACCAGTGGGCTTCTATGTTTCCTGATACTGTTAGAAGCTTCTTTGATCATAGGGGGAGCAAGCTCCTTATCTATGAGTATAACAGCTTAGCATAAAGACACCATTTTATCATTATATTTTGCTTGTTCATTTATTTTTCATTTTTTAGACCAGTATTATTTGGTTTCACCTTAGGTCCCTGGGCTATTTGTTTCTGGCTCTTTGTCACCCAAATAGTATCAGGTATGTTGGAGTGCACCTTAAGTCAAATCAGTTATTGTTTTGTTACTTCTAAACCTTTGAGCCACCATTGTCCTAGCATATCTGGCAGGCAAGTATACTATTGTAGAGTTGATAACTGTCTTGGTGTTTGTGCTTCATAGGGCTAATGCTAGCAAGGGTATAGAATAAGAGAAACACTCATCCACCCCTGGTGGAAGTGCAACATCTTATGGACAGGATGGAAATCAATGTGGTGATTCATCAGAACGATAGGATACAATTGACCTCAAGATCTAGCTATACCATTCTTAGGCACATACTCAAACAACACTTCAACCTACCACAGAGACACTTACTGAAACATGTTCATTGCTGTTTTGTTCATAATAGTCATAAATTGGAAACAACCTAGAAGTCCCTCAACAGAAGATTGAATAAAGCAAATATAGTACATTTACACAATGGAAGAGTACTCATCTATTCAAAAATAATAACATTTAATTTGCAGGCAAATTCATAGAAATAGAAAAACTCATCAGGGTTGAGGTAACTCAGAAATAGAAAGAAAAATATGATACATATTCACTTATATGTGGATATTAGTGGCAAAGTCAATGGTAACCATGCTACCAACTTAGCATGGGTTACGGACAGCATAGGTTATGTACAGAGTAAGGAACTGGAACCATGTTTCTCATCCTTTGGGTCATGAGCTCTTGGGATCAAATGACCCTTTCACAGGGGTTTCACATTAGAAATCCTGCATATCAAATAGTTATAACACAATTCTTAACAGTAGCAAAATTATAGTTATGGAGTAACAACAAATTAATTTTGTGGTTGGGGATCACCACAACTTGAGGAACTGTATTAAAGTATCACAGAATTAGAAAGGTTGAGAACAAGTGGAAACAAACAGACCTCCTTACGAAAGGGAAATAGAATAAATTATGGAAGATTGTAGGATTGGAGTGGGAGAATTAAGTTGGGAGAAGCAAGTATAGAGGGAATAAATACAAAGAGAGAGAAAGAGAGAGGGAGAGGGGGAGAGAGAGAGAGAGAATAAACTATTTAAGCTGTATTTGGTTTATAGTATGGTAACAAAGGGTATGGAAGCAAATCTCAAGAAACTCTCCAAATAATAGGTGAAACAGTTCTAAATATAAGTCAAGCATATAAGTTGCTCTCCACAAACTGTATTTTGAGGCCCCTTTGCTGAAGACATCACCTTCTGAAATCATAGAGAGTGGAGATGTTGAGTTGTTGCCTACAAAGAACCTTCACCCCTGCATCTTTGATACAGGAACATACATGGGTTGTTAAAAAAAAGAGGTCATTATATATATATTATTTTTTAAATCCCTTGTTGGTTTTCAAACTATGTTATTAAATTTGAATATATTCACAGGTTCCCTTGGTAATATTAGCACCTACTTTATTTCCTGATACTCAAACAATTCAAAAATAATAATAATGCACACAAAAATTATTCAGTAGACTTTGGAAAGAAATGTGTAGTAATTCAAATTATAAATAATTGTCCAACAATTACCAAAAAGAAAAGTGTTCACTTCATTTTGTCTGGGTTGACTTAGCTTCAAAGCCTGAAAAAGCATTTCACATTTTCCTGTTTAAATAAATCTTTGCCAAACTGTTAGCAATTGAGAAAGCCAAGCTTCAGCACTTGTTTTTCTTGGGTCATGTATAAATGTTTTCTAAATTATTTTTAATAGATTGTTATTAAGCATTTTTTTGCATAATTTTCCATAAGCAGGATTCTTCCTTTCCTAGTTGAGCACTTATTTGGATACGATTATGACCATCTGATTCCATGGCAGTCATGAGCAAGCCATATACTTAAATAGATCCAATTTTTTCTTCTTTTTAATGGATTTATTGGAGAACCTTTTAATAGCTGCATTCTTAACTACTTGAAGTTGATTTAACAGGATGTTTAAGTGCAAGTGTTACTGGAATTTTCAAATGTTGGAAACAGAATGCTTAGGGAATGATAGTAGTTCTTCCCAAAGAAGAATGTGGTTTCATCCTTGTCTCCTGGCTTCCTAACTTAAGTTCAGCTTGAATATAGATTGTACAGTACTATTTGCTTGCTCTTGGTCTCTCTCTGTTCTCTCTCTGATTCATTCTCTCTCTCTCTCTCTCTCTCTCTCTCTCTCTCTCTCTCTCATCTCTATCTCTCTCCAAATTTTGAGATTTGATCACACAGTATGAAATATTTTGGAAGAAAATTCTTACCAAGAAATTTTGATACACAGTTGCTTATTTATCTGATATTTTTCAAATATTCTCAACATTTCCTCAAATTTCAATGAAGCACTAAGAACTACTGAAAATATTCTGTTGACTAACTGTTGCTGTTTTAGTCACTAAGCTCTTGAAGATGTCCTGATACACTCTTCCCCACCCAGTGGACATCTTTATTGTTTAATAGAGCATCATCTTCTCTAAACCTACAGCTGGAATTTCATTATATTTCCATGTTGAGCTATAAATAGTGACAAAGCTAACCAGAGGCTCCATACATCAAAGAGAGCTAAGCTTTTACAGCTCACTTTCTTTCACAGGTAGAATATGAGTAGATGCCCTCTACAATGCACAATGGCTTTAGTCACTAAGGAACTTAAATGAGATCTTGAAGAATGTAGACAATCTCAATGCAGTAAAGATGAGCTGAGAGAGTCTGTCCAACTGTTTAAGCTTTCCTCTTGCTGCACCTTAGCCACTTGCTGAATCTTACCCTAACACCACAGGGAGATGAGGAAATCACTAGGTTGACTTAGGGGCTGTGCACAGGAACCAAAGGTAGGGAAACACTAAACATTGCTGCGAGCATCCACCCCAGGAAGGACTTTCCCTTCTAGGAGCTATGGACTGACTATCTTCTGTGTTCCATTTGGCACAGCAAGTAGCAGTGTCTCCACCACCTACGATAGTGATGCAACCACTAGAAGTGACTTTCACTACCTCATCCATGAGTGACTTGTTCTCCTGGCAAAGGTTTCGCATTCAATTACCCCAATGGAACCATTCCAAACAGTCTGCTTAGCTCGGGCCACAGCCTCAGCATATTTCTTGCTGCTCTCAGTATCACAGTCCAAACCCAGCCAGCCAACAGGTATACCAGACGCCAAATAGCTTGGCTATTCTTGGCATTCATATCAAATTTGTCAGCAGTGACCAAGTTAACAGGCAAGGTAATCTTCACACTATTTTTCTCACCATTAGACTTAAGATTTTGACAATCTTGGCTCCTTCTTCATCATATAGAGATGTGCCAATCTGCATGTTGTTGAGCACCTTAAGGTAAAAGCCATTTCACCACCAATGATCATCTCATTGACATTGTCTAGCATATTATTGATCAGCTGGATCTTGTCTGCAACTTAGCTCCTCCCAAGATATCTAGGAAGTGTCGTTCTGGACTCTCCAAAGCCTTGGCAAAGTAGTTCAGCTCCTTTTTTCATCAAAAGTCCACCAGCCTTTCTGTGGCAGATTCACAACCAACATGGAGCTATGGGCTTGATGTGCAGTCTGAAAAGCATCATTGACATACACATCTCCTAGTTTGGACAGTGAGGATCAGAAAGCATCAATTTTGGATGGCTCAGCTTTAACCTTGATCCCAGAAGCATCTTCTCTCTCCCCTTCTTCCTCTACATGAAAGCGGAGGTGACTCCAGCAGGATGACAGTCCCAGCCACTGGGTTGGCACAGGCATTCTTGACTTCTGGGCCCACATAATCCTTCAAGAATAGACCATCCTTGCCCAGCGGGGACTTGAGTTCTGTAGCAACTGGCTCTAAGGAGTATTCATCAGGCATGAGAACACCATCAGGCCGGCCCAGGTGGCTCATAAGGTCAACAGACATGGCTCCATTGTCCAAGCATAATTTGATGCTTGGAACAGCTGCCTTGATCCTTTGGTTATTTGTTATCAGGTTGTTCTTCACAGGAACATTGCAGTCCACCCTCATCACGACCTGCTTCCTTTTCATTTCCACTTGTCCTAAGTCTGCTTTTAAGAAAGTGATATTTTTAGCAATACTGTGAGGTCGAGAGGCCTGGAGCTCAGAAGAGGAGAGGTCCTGATTCTCTTTAGGTGGCAGATATGATTTCACCTTAAAAACAGAAAACTAATACAAAAATCCACTCTAGATTTTGATGCTGAATATATAAATATATCCAATAAATAATTGCATGGATTAACATGTATGAAAAAACGTGGAATCTCCTATCTAACGCTGTTAGTACTAAATAATCATTGACAAAAAAGAACAATTTTGTGAATTGATATATTTTTAAATTTTATGTAATCATTTTACAATATGTATCTATGCCACAATCACTATATTGTATATTATAAATAAACACTGCTTCTGCATGTTAACCATACTTAAAAACAAAGGGAAAATGATCACTTCTGTAAGAGAGAACATTTACTATATATTGCACTTATGTAAGACCTATAAAGGGTTTGGTCTTTTGGGCTGGAGAGATGGCTCCAACTTCAGGAAATTAAAAAAAAGAGAGAGGAAAAGAAAATACTATGTGATAATAAATCTCAAAACATTCTGTGTCTCTCACATATCTCTTTTTCCACAATTTCTTCTTAGTTATAAACTCACTGATAATGCTCCATCATAAAATCCCTATTTAACTTAAACACTGCATGGCTCTCTCCTAAGATAGAAATAGCTTGGATTAGTAAATCTAACACTGAGTAGACTAGATAGACCTGAAAGACAGAAGAATCCCAATAAAAATACTATGGATTATTTAGATGATAAAATAGATGAACAGCGATAGTGGCCTGTTTCCCTCCATGTGCCATATGGTGTTAGGAAACCTGCGATTACCTGAATGAGTAGCAGGAGCCTAAGGATGTGGCCCAGGCCAATTGACTGTAAGTCACTTTCAAATGATGTAATTAAAATTAATGAATTGAATATTGAACCACCTTTATATTCTAAGACAATAAAGCCCTAAAACTTACCATCTTATCTTACCTCTATAAAAATGATTTTACAGCAGCATCCTATTAGGAATTATAAATTGTGATGGTAAAAGACATACAATTGAGTAAATTTGCTAGGTTTACATTATTTCTGAGGGAAAATGCTTTGTTTTGTTCTTCTTCATGAAATATTTAGCCAAAAATATTTTAATTTCCTTGAGACCATTATTTGTTTTAAAAATAGTAATAATTAGAAAATTAACTATATCATTAAATACTACTTCAATTGATAGTTACATGTCAGGAGCTATCATAGGACAAGCTAGTAACTAACTGACGATCTTCCTGAGATGGTTTCCTTTGGATTATAATCCATGACAAATTTGCGTTAAGGCAAGTCTCAAGAGAATTAATTTTAGGAAAGATTCTTGCTATTAAAATGTTTTTCGTCTTATTTTTAAACATATATAACACTCACTAAATATTAGCCCACCCCTTTTCAGCAGATCTCTGCAGATCCATGAAGATATATTGTCTTGTAGTGATGCTATATAGACAAATAGACGACTTCTTAAGTCTTAATGATGATCATATAAAATTCCTAAAATTATATCAGGGATTATAAGCTCTTTTATAATGGGGCTACTATTAGGTCCTTTTCTGATGTGAAAACTGTAATGAGGACTCTCCTAGTCTCCCATATGTCACCAGTTAATTGGTCTTAGATAGTAATGCAACTTTCTCCTACTCAGAACACATTCCAAGAAAGTGTACAAAAATTAACCAAAGGTCATAAGAAGGGAACTAATGATGTATTATGGGTGCTAGACAGAGGACAAAATATAGACTGGGTTTATCTATACAAAATTTCACTGATAACTTACGTATGGTTTTCAATTTTCAATAAACCTGTGGAACTGTGACAGGTGATGGATGTTTAGCCAACTAATTACTCCTAATAGTATGCATGTAAACATTCTCTGTTGTAAACTTCTATTTCAATTTATGATTTGATTTTTTTGTGTAAACTTGTGGTGAACTTTTAAACATGTATATATGTCTGGGGCTCCATATCAGCAAGGGTATGTCGCCTGGTTGGTGGCTCAGTGTCTGAGAGATCTTGGGGTCCAGGATAGTTGGGATTGCTGGTCTTCCTATGAGGTCACCCTCCTCCTCAGTTTCTTCCAGCCTTTCCCTAATTCAACCACAGGATTCCTTGGCTTCTGTTCATTGGTATTTGCATCTCACTCTTTCAGCTGATTGTTGGGCAGCTCCTGACTGTAAGCACACCTTAGTATCAGTAATAAGTTCAGGCCTTGGAGCCTCCCCTTGAGCTGGATCTCAATTTGGGCCAGTCACTGGAATTATTTTCCCTTGGACTCATCTCTACTTTTGTCCCTCTAGTTCTTTTATATAGGAAAGATTCTGGGTCAGAGTGTTTGACCGTGGGATGGCAATCCATCCCTCCACTTGATGCCCTGTCTTTCTACTGGAGGTACAAGTTCCCTCTCCCCACTGTTAGGCATCTCATCTAAGGTCCCTCCCTTTGAGTCCTGAGCATCTCTCTTTCTCTTTTGTGTTTTGTTTTGTTTTTTGAGACAGGGTTTCTCTGTGCCTGAGCATCCCTCAAATCCCACATCCCTAGAAGGGACCCCCACCTCTTACCTTCTGAGGTTGCCCGTTTGCCTGTTTCAGTTCTTTCTGCTGTCCCTCATACATACACACACACGCACACACACACACACAAAGCCATCAACTTATGGTAGGGCTCTAAGAGGGTTTCAAGGGGTGGAAAAAAGAGGGAGAATGTGGTATGATCAAGTTTGATACACATAGTAAGTGATTCAACATAAAAAAGGATTTGTTGTCTCATCCTATTAATAAAAGAAATTATCTGAGACTTGGAAATTTGTAAAGAAAAGTGTTTAGTGTACAGTTCTGTAGGTCAAATCACATGCCAATGGCATCTTGTCATGTAATGATGAGACAAAGAAAGAGAGGGGGCATAATAAAATGATAAAAGAGGAATTCATAAAGCAAGGAGGAGTCAGTTTTGCTGTGCTGTAACAACTCAACTCTTTCTGTAACTAACAAATGTCCCTCACATAATGTTGCAGGAGATATTTAAAAATTTCAGCACACAATCTGTTTGTTCTTAATCAGCTGCCATCTTTCCAACTAGCCAAGGCTTGAGGCTTGAGTGGCGGGGAGAGCATCGCTCAGCTCAGCTCACCAGCTCAGGTGTCCAGAGACATCAGCACAAGACTTCAGCGTGGGAGATGGCTCTGTCAATCTCTGTAATCAATGCTCTGTAACAAGATGCCCACACAATTGGAGGTGTTTCCAATTAACTAACCTAGATATAAGTTGTTACCCAGGACTGCTCTTGATCTAAGCATGGTTCTCCATCCTCCTACATCTCTGCTTCCCTCATTCTTCCTCTTCTTTCTCCTCCTCTTCTCCTTACTCCTCCTCTTCCACTCCTTACTCCTCCCACCTTGACTCCTCCCAACTTGTGGGGAAAATATGCCACTACAACATATTATACCATCATTTCTCTGGGTCCCCATGCTCAGCTATGTAATTACTTTGTCCGAGTCCCTAAGGGAGTATTTTCCAAGCATATGCAAAACACAATAGCTTTAATGAATAACATGTCTGTGCATGGATATGTGTCTTCATTTCTAATATAAAAACTTCAAAGTATACTTTCTTAGTCATATAACTGTTATACTGCTAAAATTAGAAAAAAAAAATAGTGCTCTTTTTTTGGTATATATGTACACTTGTAATATGTCACCACTTGTGCGTGGGGGTAAATATTTCTCTAATTAATGTAGCTTTTTTAATGACCTGTTTATGTGGCCATATTTATAGATCTTCCTTCTTTAGGATAATTTGATATACATTAGTTCCCCCTCAGTTTTAGAATTAGTTTGATAACTTCTGTATGAATCACCATAGGTATTGTGACTACAGTTAGAACCTAGATTACTTGGGAGGAAGACAATATCATGTGATGAGAATTTTAAATTCATTAGAATATTGTATTTGTCAATACTTTTCTTCTTCAATTATTAAATAAAATTAAAAGTTTCTAAGGGACCATTTTGTCAGATTAATTCATTGCTGTATTTTATTTTAATTGCTGAAAGTCATATAGTTTGAGAGTACCAAAGGGATGATTTACTGCACATATATAACTTATCCACAACTAAGTATAGAAGTATTTCAGACTTCCACAGAACCCAGGTAAAGTATCAGCAGGGATACTCTGGTTGTAAGCAACGCAGGGTTTTTCAGAGTCTCTTGGTGATCAGATTTGTTACTGGAAATCAGACCCATATAGACAAATTATCTTCAGAAGCATACATATATTCCAACAAGTTGTGCCATCACCCCCAGCCTTTGGCATTTCATGTTTAATCTCCTGCATCTTCAGTGGGTACATAAACTAGTTTACTAGGACTCCTGCCTCACATTTCTTCTTTTGTACTCAGTCGGTAAAGTTTCCTCTGCCCTCACTTCTCTATCACAGAGCAATAATTTTTCATGAGAAAATGTTACTAAGAAAAAGAGGATTAATGAAATTAAAAAAATAACTTAATGTGATATATATACATATATATATAATTAAGGGCTTATTACCTGGTAGGTCCTGCCCTCGGCAACCCTTAAAAGTAGATACTGTGAAAATGGTAGCTAAATCAAAGCATCCTAGGAGAATTAAACATAATCTGGTCTTAATGAAGAGCATTCTTTAGATATGTCAATTTTAATCATATCATTTTTTTTCTGATAGAGTCTCCCTTTATTCTGAACTAAAATGAAGTTACTCATATGTTTTGGGCAATTATATTTTATTATTAAAGTCATCATCTTGGACAAAAGTATTTTATTAGTTGACTCCTTTTAAGCTACTATTAAAAGTCCTTATTAGTATTTCAGTAATAAACATAATTGGGAAGAAACTTGTGGAGAATGAACATGAACTATTAAGAAGTTCATCACCTTCAAAATTTAGTATTCATTTATGTATCGATTATTATTAGACAGGATATCATGTGTTCCATTCTTGCTTCAATCTCACTACATGCTAGACGTTGGCCTTAAACTTCTTAATTTACCATAATTCTACCTCTTGAGTGCTGGAAATACAGGCATGTGCTGTGTGCCACCATGCCCAGATTTACATAGTGCTGAGGATCAAGTTCAAGACTTTGTGCATGTTAGTCAAGAACTCTACCACTGTTAGCTTATATGTGTTCATAATCATAGATAATATCTAGGCAAAATAAACTGGGTATGTGAGTTTTTTCTTCTCGAACCGCACACACAGGAGAATGAAGGGAGGAAGGAAGGAAGGGAGAGAGAGAGAGAGAGAGAGAGAGAGAGAGAGAGAGAGAGAGAGAGAGAGAGGAGAGAGAAACAGAGAGAGAAACAGAGAGACAGACAGAGACAAACAGACAGAGACAGACAAAGATACAGAGAAATATTCTGTTTCTTTAGAGATAGTAACACTGGTAAAACAGTATATTTCCCTGTTCACAGTACTTTGTAATCTGTGTCTCCTTGTTTGATTTACTTTCTTTTTCTTTTATAAAATTACTTGGGGAGGTAATTAGGGTCTACTCTGATTTTCCATAGTAATTCTTGGTTCTTTTGTACCTGCAGATCTTCTCTACGGCATTATTTACATATTTCACTGATTAATGCTTCATATCTTTGAGTCCACAGTATTCAATTAATATGTCTTTTGACTATTGAGAGCACACATCAATGATATTGTTTTAAGGGAGAAGGGTTCTGATTACACAGATATATGTCACTGTCAGCTATACGAACTAACCACTGACTTGGGGTTAACTTTGCCATTTTGTTTTCTGCTGATTTTTGGAGGGAAAATATCTTATAGATAATGTACATGTTTTGCTTTGTTGTTGTCAATTTGGCCAAAGACGAACTTGGTTTTTTTTTTTTTTTTTTTTTTTTTTTTTGCTGTCTTGTTGAAACCTACCATCTGGCTTAGGAAACGGAGCTTAGATGGTACAGAAGTATAGTTCCAAGGATAATTTTAACACCTACTTACCATGTGATTTAGGTAAGTGATTTTCTTGGACTCATTTCCTAATCTATAAAGCATATCAGTTTGATTCCATGTTCTTCATCAAATCCTCAAGTTTATGAATCTGGGTTTGTAATGTTTTCTAGTAATGATGTCTCTTCATGACAGAGAAGATGATCTCGCCTTTCCTTATTCTTCTTCTTACCCACAACTCATGTTTTCTAAGTAAATTACTGTAATGTTATAAAATAAATCCAGAATTTAACATTTTAAAGTGGGCAAAATAATTTTGAAATATAACCAACATAAAGTAAGCAATTTTAACTAATGTTACATACAATGTTTATCTCTAGCTAAAACAAACATATATCACCCTCAAAGACTCAGAAGACTAAAGTTATTTTTCCTACTTAGAATATGTTATAAATAAAATAATCAGATTAATTATTAATCTTTTATTCAATATTTTATTTTATTTATTTTTTTCTTAATAGTTCATATAAACCAAAGTAATATTTTAAAAGATAATAAAAATGGCACCAATATTTCTAAGGCTTGTAAAGATAATGATAATATTGTCTAATTTTAACATTATGAACTTTTCAAGCAAACCTTTATTACCCAATTACATCTGTAAGAACAAAAAGTTAGTTATTAAAGTATTTTACACAATAACAATGATGGCTTTAGTGAATAAACTCAGAAGATAATATTTTGAGTGATCCAAATTACTCAGACTTTAGTAGTTGAACTTGTTGCAGTTTAACAAAATATGAAGACATTTAAGTTCAAAATAAAACTAATATTTACATTTAATGAACGTATTGTTAAATTAAAAGCTTATTTTAATTAATTAAAATTAATTCTCTCCCAGAAAGAATGTATTGAGTTTATTGTGAATGGTTTCTAGCCTATATTTTTGCTGATTGATACTGTATTAGTTAACTGTAAGTATGTTCCCTTCTGTCACTTCCAGAGAATGACAGTCTGTTTGCCAAAATACATGAAATCTGATTTCATAATGGGTCATCTTTTATCATTGTTTTGAATGAGCATTTTGGCAATGTAGCCAAGCTAACTTATGATGTGCAGGACGTACGATTAGAGGGGGAAATGAGTATTTCATCAAAGAAGACCATGCAGTGTGCCCTAATGTAGTTCAACAAAGTAATGGGAAGAAAACATTGATGAACATTGAGGTTAATTTCCTAGACTTGGCCCTGTTTAGGAGATAAACGTAAAGATATATTGCTTTGTCAGTTTGCTTTTCTTTGTCATTTTAACTATTTCAACTTCAGTATTTAAGATTATCTTCGTATATGATTCATTCCCTAACCTAAATTCAACCTTTCTCTCCATTTCCATTGTCCCACAGTGAATCCTCAACAGAAGCTGTTTGCTCAAAAAAACAAGCTTAGCAATGCATTTCCAGCAAATGCTTGTTAAAATACCACATTCAGATAAAGATCCTTTCTGTTTTCCCCATGATTCATTATATCAGTAAAATAAAGTACCTCAAAATATACAGATTGCCTTGGCTTGACTGCCAACTCCACACCTCACTAGGTAGGTAACACTTAGTCTCCTTTCTCTGCCTTCATCTTCAACTGAACATAAAAAAAACTAGAACCCCTACGTTTTCCCTGATTTTTATCATGACCTCTCCAATTCTTACTCTGGATCCACTCACTTTTTCCTTAGAAAAGAGCATGCTTCTAAGAGATAACAACAAACAAAGCATAACAAAATAAAATAAGACAAAACAAAACACTCACATTGAAGTTGGACAAACCACAGCGATAGATGAATAAAAGTCCGAAGGAAAAGGTACAAGAATCACAGACCCTCTCGTTTATACACTCAGCAGCCCATTGTTTAGTCTCTGTGAGTTCTGTTTCAGTGTCTGTCATTTCATATGAGCTTTGCAGTTTCCTTTAGAAGTCTTGTTTCCCTGGATTCCTCTGTTCCTTCTGTCTCTCACACTCCTCCTGCTTCCTATTCTCTGGGATTCTCTGGGCTCTGAGAGGAGGGATTTGGTGGAGACATCTAGTTTAGAGCTATGTGTTCCAATCTTCTCTTCTTCTTTTCCCGTCTCGTCCCGTCGCCCCTCCTCCCCTCCCTCCCCCTCCCCTCCCCTCCCCTCCCTTCCCCTCCCCTCCCCTCCCCTCCCCTCCCCTCCCTCCCCCTCCTCTCCCCCCTCCCCTCCGTTTCCCTCCTCTCCTTGCCTCTCTCCTTCTCCTTCTCCTTCTCCTTCTCCTTCCTTCCTTCTTTCTTCTTCTTCTTCTTCTTCTTCTTCTCTTCTTCTTTCTTCTTCTTCTTCTTCTTCTTCTTCTTCTTCTCTCTCTCATTCTTCCTCTCTCTCTCTCTCTCTCTCTCTCTCTCTCTCTCTCTCTCTCCGCCCCCCATCTGCGCTGTAGGAAACCACACCAGTCTATGAGTATAGCAGAATATCAGTAATAGTCATTTTATTATTACTTTTTTCTTCTTAGACCAGTAGCATTTGGCTTTACCCTAGCTCTCTGAGATATGTAGGCTCTGTTTCTTATTCACCCAAACATTATCAGGTACGGATTCAATCTAATGGCCCTCAAGTCAAATATTCAGATATAAGTGAATGCAAGTCATATTTATCTTTTTAAGTCTTGGATTTCTCATTCAAGCTGACTTTGTATATATATTTCATTCCATTCATTCCAGTTGTCTGCAAATTTTGTAACATATATTTTTTTTAAAGATCTGCATGATACTACATTGTGTAAATGTACCATATTCCTTTATCTATTATTCTGTTTGGGGAACATCTAGATAATTTCCAGTTTCTGACTATTATGAAGGGAGCAAGAATATACATGGCTGAGTATGTCACAGTGGTAGAATGAAGTATCCTTTGTACCAAGAGTGGTACAGTTTGGATTTTGAGGTAGATTGACTCTCATCTTTCTGAGGAACTGCCATACTGATTTTCATAGTAACTGTTCAAGTTTGTACCCACTTCAGCAATGAAGGAGTGTTACCATTCTTCAATTTCCTTGCCATTGGAGCTGTCACTTGCACTATTGATCTTAGCCGTTCTGACAGGTAAAAGATGTAATCTCAGTGTAATATTGATTTGCTTTTCCCTGATGTCTAAGAATGTTGAACATTTTTAAGTGTTTTCAGCCAATTGAGTTTTCTTTATTAAGAAGTCTCTATTGAGCTGTCTCCCATTTTTAATAGGGTAGTTTAGGTTTTTTTGTTGTTGGTTTGTTTGTTTGTTTTTTGTTTGTTTTAGTTTTTGGTTTTTTGAAATCCAGTTTCTTTAGTTTTTTTTTTTTTTATATATATTTTGAAATTTAGCCATCTATCGAGTGTAAAGTTGGTAAAATATATATATATATGTTACCATTCTATAGACTGCCACTTTGTTAGAATGGCAGTGTTCTTTGTCATGCAGATCATTTTCAGTTTCATTAGATCCCAGTTATTATTTATCTTAATGCCTGTGCTCTACATGTTTTGTTAAGGAATTTCTTTCCTGTGCTAATAATTTCAAGGCTATTTACCACTTTCTCTTTTATCAGGTCTATGTACATGGTTTTCCATTAAATTCTTTGATCCATTTGCAGTTGATTTTGTTCAGGGTGATAGGTATGGATCTATTTGCAATGTTCTACATGCAGGCATCCAGTTTGACCAGCAACATTTGTTCAAGGTACTGTCTTGTTTACAGTGTGGGTTTCTTTCTTTCTTTCTTTTTTTTTTAATCAAAAGTCATATTTTCATATGTGTGGAAATTTATGTCTGTGTATTTCAGTTTGATTCCCTTGATCAATCTGCTTGTTTTTATAACAATACCATGCTCTCTTATTGTTATAACTTTGTAGTACAATTTGAGGTCAGGATTCTTGAGATGATCCACAGTTCCACATTTCTTATACTGTTCAGCGTTTTTAAGCAATAATTAGTTTTTCTGGTTTTTTTTTTGTTTGCTTATTTGTTATTGGTTTCATTTTTTTATTTTGTGTGTGTTGATATGAAATTGATATGAAATGGAGAATTGTCTTTTCAGTACCTGTGAAGAACTGTGTTGTAATTTAGTTGGGAAATTAATTGAATTTGTAGATTGTTTTTGGTTGAATGGACATTTTTCTCAAGTTATTCCTACCCATCCACAAATATGGGAGATCTTTCTGTCTTCTGATATCTTCTTCAACTTCTTTCTTCCAAGATGTGATATATGTCTTTCCCTTGCTTGGTTTGGAGTACTCAAAGATAGTTTATATTATTTAAGATATTGTGAAAAGGGTTGTTTCCATGATTTCCTTCTCAATCTGTTTGTCATTTATATATAGGAAACTCTGATTTTTTTCAGGTAATTTTTATGCAGCTACTTTGATTTAAAAAAAAAAGTTTATCACCTATAGGATTTCCCTGGTGATTCCTATCATCTGCAAACGAATATTCTCTGACTTCTCCTTTCCTAATAGGTATCCTCTGTCTGTTTCAGTTGCTTAATTGCTCTAGCTGAGACTTCAGTTCTATATTGGATAGGTCAGGAGAGAGTGAAACATCTTGTGTTGTTCATGATTTAAGTGTAATTGGCTTAAGTTTCTCTCCATTTAAATTGATGTTGGCTATGGGCTTATTTTATTTATTTTTTATTGTGTTTCTGAATGTCCCTTTTATCATTAAGTTCTCTAGGCCAATTATCATGGAGGGTGTTAGGCTTTGTCAAAGATCTTTTTTTTTTTCATTTAATGAGATGAAAATGTAGTTGTTTTCTATTTAGTTTATTCATATGGTGGATTACATTAATGGATTTTCATATATTGAACCATCCTTGCATCTCTGGCCTACTTGATCATAATGAATGATCATTTTGATGTGTTCTTATATTCATTTTGAAAGTATTTTGCTGAATATTTTTAAATCCATGTTATTATCATCATTATTATTATTATTGTTGTTATTGTTATTATTATTATTCACTTTTAATCTTCCTATCATTACCCTCTTCCTGGTCTGCCCTTTCACAGTTCTTCATCCCATTCCTTCTCCCCACTGTCTCCAAGAGGATGCCCCACCTTTGCCTCCCCACTCCTTGGGGCCTCAAATCTCTCCAAGGTTAGGTGTGTCTTCTCTCACTGAGGCCAAATCAGGCAGTTCTCTGGTATATATGTGTTAGGGGGCCTTGGATCAGCTAGTGTATGCTGCTTGTTTGTCTGCTCACTTTCTGAGAAATCTCAGGGGTCCAGGTTAGTTGAGACTGCTGGTCTTCCTATGGGGTCATCTTCCTCCTCAGCTTCTTCCAGCCTGTTCCTAATTCAACCACAGTGGTCCCTGGCTTCTGTCCATTGATTGGGTGTAAGTATTTGCTTCTGTCTCAGTCAGCTGCTGGTTGAACCCCTTGGAGGACAGCTATGCTAGGCTCTTGTCTGTATGCACACCATAGCATCAGTAATAGTGTCAGGCCTTGGAGCCGCCCTTTGAGATGGATCCCAATTTGGGCTGGTCACAGGACTTCTCTTTATTCAGTCTCTTCTCCATTTTTGTCCCTGGAGTTCTTTTAGATAGGAACTATTTTCGGTCTGTATTGTTTATTTCTATGTTGGATCTTGGTGTAGCTTTTGTATCAGGGTAACTGAGCCATTAACAAATCAACTGAATAATGTTCTTCGTATTGTTCTTCGTATTTTTCTTTTGTGGAATAATTTTAGAAGTATTGGCATTAACTCTCTTTTGAAAGGCTGATAAAATTCTTTGCTAACACCTTGTGAACATGGCTTTTTTTTTTATTTCTTTGTTATTTTTAAAGTTTGGAGACTTTTAATAACTGCTTCTATTTCACCAATGTTTATAATTCAATTTACATTGCTTATCTAGTCCTGTTTTATCTTTTGTAAATGGTATTTATCAAGAAAATTATTCCTTTTTTTGAGTTTCCAATTTTGTTGAGAAAAAGCTTTTTGAAGTACCAGCTAATGATTCTTTGGATTTCCTCAGTGTATATTGTTAGATCCTCATTTTTGTTTCTAATTACCTTATTTTGGATATTTCTTTCTCTGTCTTTTAGTTAGATTGGATAAGAGTCTTGCCTGTCTTACTGATTTTTTCAAAGAACCAACTCTTTCTTTAAATGATCCTTTATATTCTTCTCTTCATGTCTATTTTATTACCTACAGCCTTAAGTTTGAAATCTCTCTCCTTTTTCCATGTTAGCACTTATTACTAAATTATTGCTACTTAGAACTGCTTTCATTTTGTCACATAAGTTTGGCAATAATGTGTTTTTGTTTTTATTCATTTCTAGAACAGTTTTAATTTCTTTCTTCCTTTCTATCTTCACCAAATTTTTGTTCAGTCAAGAGTTTTTCAAATGCCATGAGTTTGTAAGCTTTCTAATTTTTCTGTTGTTGTTGATATCTAGATTTTATCTGTGATGGTCTGATAGGATGAATGGATTTTTTTTTTTCAGTTTTCTTATAACTGTTGAAATGGGTTTTCTGTCCAAGTATATGATCAGTTTTTAAGAAAATTCCATTAAGCACAGATAAGAATTCCTTTGGTTTGAGTAAAGTATTCTGTAAGTATGTATTAGATCCATTTGGTTTATAATATTTGCTAGTTCCAGTGTTTTCTTGTTTAGTGTTTGTGTAGATGACCTCTCTATTGGTGACAGTGCAATTTTGAAGTTTCCCACTACCAGTTTATGAGAGCCAATATGTAGTTAAAATCATAGTAATGTTTATTCTGCAAATGTTGATGCCCCTGTGTTTGGGTAATAGTTGTTAAGAATTGAAATGCCAACCTAGTGGATTTTTCTTTTGTTGAGTATCTAGTTTCCTGTCTCCTCTTATTAATCTTGGTTGAAAGTCTGTTTTGATATATACTAAATATACTAAATTGGCAACATTAGGTTTTCATTTGGTCCATTTTCTTTGAAACATTTTCTACCCTTTACCCTGAGATAATATCTATCTTTGATGTTAATGTATGTTACATGGATGCCAGAAAAGATAGGGCCTGTTTTCACATGCATTCTGTTAGCCTCTGTGTGTGTGTGTGTGTGTGTGTGTGTGTGTGTGTGTGCATGTGTTTTGCAGAATTGAGTCCATGGATATTGAGAGATATCAATGACCAAGAATGGTCAAATTCTGTTATTTTATTGTTTGTTGTTGGTAGTAATGTTGATGATATTGATGATACATGTTGTGTGTGTGTGTGTGTGTGTGTGTGTGTGTGTGTGTCTGTGTTTTTCACTTTTATTGAATTTGGTGATCTCAGATTATTTATTTCCCATATTTTCTTGGTTATAGATAACCTTCTTAGGTTGGGCTTTTCCTTCTAGTCCCTTATGCAGTGCTAGATGTGTAGATAAATATTGCCTATGTTTGGTTATATCATTGAATATCACGTTTAATCCTTCTACGGTTATTGGAAGTTTTGCTTGGTATAGTAGTCTGAGCAGTCATCTGTGGCCTCTTAGACACTTCATCAGATCTTTCTTGATCCTTCTGGCTTTTAGCATTTCCATTTATAAGTCATGTGTAATTCCAATAGATGTGCCTTTTATGTTCTTTGTATTTTTACCTTGCAGCTTTTAATATTCTCTCTTTGTTCTGTATGCTTAGTGATTATTTATTATTATGTGGTGAGAGGACTTTCTTTTCTGGCCCATCTATTTAGTGTTCCTTTTACCTTATAGATATTTCCTTCTTTCAGTAAGGACATTTTTATTTTGTGATTTAATCAACAATATTTTCTGGGACTTTAAGTTTTGTTTCTTCTACTCCATCTATTCCTCTTATCTTTATTTGGCCTTTCTATAGTGTTCCAGGTTTCTTTTCTTGGATGTTTTGTGTGAAATTCATCTGGACTTAACACTTCCAAATATATATATATATATATATATATATATATATATATATATATATATATATATATATTTATATATTCTGCTAGTGAAGCTTCCCTTTGTAGATCCTGTTTGAATTCTCAACTTTCATTTCCAGAATTCTCTCATTTTGAATTTTCCTCATTAACTCTACTTCCTTCTTTACTTCCTTCTTTGGGTCTTGAACAGTTTTATTCATTTCCTTGCTCTGTTTGTGTTTTACTCATTTTCACTAAGAGGTTTTCATTTCCTCTGTAGGGGCCTCAATCAGTCTCATACAGGGTATTTTAAGTTCTCCTTCTTTTTTTTTTTTTATTGGAAATATTTTTTTTTACATTTCAGATATTCTCCCCTTACCCCATTTCCCCCCCTCCCTCCCAGGAACTCACTATCCCTTCCCCCATCCTCCTGCCTCCACATTGGTGTACCCCCACCCACCCTCCTCCGTACCTCACCTCCCCACCCTCGAATATCCCCCCCCCCAATGTCCAGCCTTCATGGGACCAAGGATCTTTTCTCCCACTTATATATATAGCTCCCTTGCATATATAGCTGGAGCCATGGGTCCCTCCCTAAGCGCTCCCAGACTGGTGGTTTAGACCCTGGGGGCTCTGGTTGGTTGGGATTGTTGCTTTCCTCATGGTGTTGCGAATCCTCTCAACTCCTTCAGCCTTCACTCTATCTTCTCCATTGGGAACCCCATGCTCAGTTTAATGGTTAGCTGTGAGCATCTGCCTCTGAGTATGTCAGACTCTTGCAGACCTCTAAGGAGACAGCTATATCAGGCTCCTGTCAGCATGTACATCCTGACATCCACATCAACCTCTACCTTTGGTGACTGCACATAGGATGGATATCCAGGTAGAATGGTCTGTAGACGGTCCCTCCTTCAGTTTCTGTCCTGCACTGTATGATAAAAATGGCCTGGTATTGGTACAGAGACAGGCAGGAAGATCAGTGGAATAGAGTTGAAGACCCAGAAATGAACCCACACAATTATGGTCATTTAATCTTTGACAAAGGAGCTAAAACCATCTAGTGGAACAAGGACAGCATTTTCAACAAATGGTGCTGGTTCAACTGGAGGACAGCATGCAGAAGAATGCAAATCGATCCATTCCTATCTCCTTGTACAAAGCTCAAGTCCAGGTGGATAAAGGACCTTCACATAAAACCAGACACACTGAAACTAATAGAACAGAAAGTGGGGAAGACCCTCGAATACCTAGGCACAGGGGGAAAGTTCCTGAACAGAACACCAATGGCCTATGCTCTAAGATCAAGAATTGACAAATGGGACCTCATAAAATTGCAAAGTTTCTGTAAGGCAAAGGACACTGTCAATAGGACAAAATGGCAACCAACAGATTGTGAAAAAAATCTTTACCAATCCCACATCCAATAGAGGACTAATGTCCAATATATACAAAGAACTCAAGAAATTAGACTCTAGGCAACCAAATAACCCTATTAAAAAATGGAGTAAGGAGCTAAACAAAGAATTCTCAACTGAGGAAATGCGAATGGCCGAGAAGCACCTAAAGAAATGTTCAGCATCCTTGGTCATCAGGGAAATGCAAATCAAAACAACCCTGAGATTCCACTTCACACCAGTCAGAATGGCTAAAATAAAAAACTCAGGTGATAGCAGATGCTGGCGAGGATGTGGAGAAAGAGGAACACTCCTCCATTGTTGGTGGGATTGCAAGATAGTGCAACCACTATGGAAATCAGTCTGGCGGTTCCTCAGAAAATTGGACATATCACTACCTGAGGACTCAGCTATACCACTCCTGGGTATATATCCAGAAGATGCTCTAACACATAACAAGGACATATGCTCCACTATGTTCATAGCAGCTTTATTTATAATAGCCAGAAACTGGAAAGAACTCAGATGCCCTTCAACAGAGGAATGGATACAAAAAATGTGGTACATTTATACAATGGAATATTACTCAGCTATTAAAAACAATGAATTCGATAAATTCTTATATAAATGGATGGAACTAGAAAATATCATCTTGAGTGAAGTAACCCAATCACAAAAGAACATACATGGTATTCACTCACTGATTATTGGATTTTAGCCCAGAAGCCTGAAATACCCAAGATTCACCTCACAGACCACATAAAGCTCATGAAGAATGATGACCAAGTTCTCCTTCTTAAGCTTCATCTGTGTTAGCATAGTCATTTCTTGCTGTGGTATGGTTGTTAGGCTCCAGTGGGAACATATTGTGGTTGAATTAGGGAAAGGCTGGAAGAAGTTGAAGAGGAGGGCAACCCCATTGGAAGATCAGCAGTCTCAACTAACCTGAACCCCTGAGATTTCTCAGCTACCAACCAGGCAGCATACACTAGGTGATATGAGGTCCCTGACAAGTATAGAGCAAAGGAATGCCTGGTTTGGCCTCAGTAAGAGAAGATGCATCATGCCTAACAATCGAGAGACATGAGGGCTCATGGAGTGGGAGGGGAGTGCTGGTAGAATGGTGGGGTGAGGTGGGGACATCCTTTTGGAGATAAGAGATGAAGAATAGGATGAGGAACTGTCAGAGGGCAGACTGGAAGGGGAATAAAAAAAAGTAAAAAATAAAAAATAAATAATTCAGAGAGAGAGAGAGAGAGGACTTTCACTAAATAAATTATTGTTATATTTCAAAAATTCTTATTCTCCTTCTTGTTGATTTCTCACAGCGATGTTTCCCCACTCTCCTTATTAATTAATACTCCTGAATTGCCCACCCCATGCACCCAACCATCAAAGTCACAGATCCCAAATATCTAGTAATGAATCCTTTTCCCTCAGTCCTATGGATCTGTTAAAAATATCAACTCATTGGGATTTCCCCAAACTGAGATATAGTAAACCTGTTCGGGTCATACTTCCAAGCCATCTGAAACTGTTTCACCTGGCTGCTGCTTCCTAAGTTCAAGGCCCTGTGTACATTTTCTTGAAAGCCTGTCTCTCCTTCACAGCTAGAAACAGGATGGGATTTGCCACTGTTAAGACACAGGGAATTACATTAGAACATACTGTTTCTGCTTAGCAACAGGGATAAAAGTCATTATTATTTAGGATTATACAGGACTGTATGCATTTAACATGCTTAAGTCATATCAGCTCTTTGGTTCAGACCAGTGCAGGTCTTTGCTCTCTCTTTGTATGAGGGTAAAACAGATCATGTACATCAGCTGCCACAAGATGTCCAATGTCCATATTCATGTCTTGTCTTTGTCTTCTCGTCTCGTCTCCTCTCCTTTTTTCTTCTCTCCTCTCCTCTAATATCTACTCCTTTCCTCTCTTCCCTTTCATTCCCTTTCCTTCCCTTCACCTTCTGTCCCCTCTCCTCCCTTTCCTTCCCTCTTCTTGTCATATATTATTTATTCTTATTCTCCTTCCTCATCTACTTCCTTGTTTTACATTCTCTATGTGAATATCAAGAGAAAGAAAAATATAGAATAAACTACCTTTTAAATGATTTTCAACACTTCTCCTTTGCTTATATGTTTTATTGTGGAAAAAACTTGTTGAAGTACTAACCTGTGCCTGAGGATTTGATTCAGTATCGGTTGTACTTCCTTTCTTTTCTTACCCTAGAAGCATTTTATTTTCATTATTTAGAAGTCAGAAAAAATATATCTATCATTCAAATTTGCTTTAGAAGTTGTAGAGTCCTGAGTTTTACAAGTAAATGCCTAATTATAGTCAATTACATTTCATATTTACATTACAAAATAATTATAAATAGTTTTATACTATGTCTAATATCAGTGCTAGTATTTACTTTTGCTTGAAAATTTTGCAGATAATTTTACATTTTGTTCAAATTATTAGTTCACTAGTAACATTTTATTTAGCAAAAACAAGGATTCATGGGGTAGCTTAAGTATTTGTGAGCGATTCTTCTGCCTCCACTTACCAATTGCAAGAATTATAGGTGTTCTCCACAGTTGTTAACCTTCAGAGATTATATAAAACATCATTTTTCAGAAAACTTAAAATAAAATTCAGTTAACAATTATATTATTTCATTCATTCGCAGTCTCCTTTATGGAAAAATATTTTCTGGAATTCTAATATAGAGAATTGCAACATCAACAAAGTGCAATGATAAAGAAAACAAGTGAAGTGTTAAGAAAAACATAGAAGGATATAGAAGATGTGGTTCATTTACACATTGGAGTACTACTCAACGATTAAGAATGAAGACATCCTGAGTTTTGCAGGCAAATGGATGGAACTAGAAAATATCATCCTGAGTGAAGTAACTCAGACTCAAAAGGACATGCATGGTATGTACTCACTAATAAGTGGATATTAGTCAAAAAAAAGACAGACAGAAAGAAAGAGACAGAGAGAAGAGAGAGAGAGAGAGAGAGAGAGAGAGAGAGAGAGAAGAAAGAAAGAAAGAAAGAAAGAAGAAAGAAAGAAAGAAAGAAAGAAAGAAAGAAAGAAAGGAAGAAAAGTACAGAATACCCAAGATACAATCTACAGAACTCAAAAGATCACTAAGTTGAAGGTCCAAGTGATGACACCTCATTCCTATTTGGGAGGGAGAAGAAAGCAATCACAAGTGGGGAGGGGGAGGAACCTGGGAGGGAAAGTGAACAGAAGATGGGGGAGACAGGAACCTGATCTGGTATTGGGTGGGGAAAAGGACTGAAGCCCTGAGGGCCAGCAGAAAGAATGGAAATGGCAACCTAGGGAGGTAGGAGGTTGGAGGAACCCTCCAGAACGCACCAGAGACCTGGAGGTAAAAAACTCTCAGGACTCAAAGGGAGGGACCTTAGATGAAATGACTTACATTGGAAAGAGGGAACTTATAGAGCCCACCTCCAGCAGGAAGACAGGGCATCAAGTGAGGGAGGGGTGTTGCCATCCCACAGTCAAAACCCTAGGCCATAATTTTTCCTGTCTGAAAGAACTACAGAGATGGAAATGGAGAGGAGACTGTGTAAAAGAAGGACTAGCAACAGGATCAAAGTGGGATCCAGCTCAAGGAGAAGTCCCAAGTCCTGACACTATTACTGAGGCCATGAAGCGCTCACAAAAAGGGACCTATCATGACTGCACTCAGGAAGACCCAACAAGCAGTTCAAAGAGTCAGATGCAGATAGTTGTACCCAACCAATGGACAGAAGCTGCTAAACACTGTGGTTGAATTAGGGAAAGGCTGAAGAAGGAGGGTGACCCTGTAGGAGGACCAGCAGTCTCATTTAATCTAAAATCCCGAGATCTCTCAAACACTGGACCACCAAAAAGGCAGCATACACCAGCTGATATATAGCTCCCAACACATATACAGCAGAGAACTGCCTGGTCTGTGTTCAATCAGAGATGATGGACCTAACCCTCAAAAGACTGGAGGTCCCAGGGAGTTTAGAAGTCAGGTCTGGTGTGGGATGGGGGTGGGGACATCCTCCTGGAGGAAGGGGGTGGGGAGAAGCTGTGGGATGTGGAACAGCCCGGGGAGTGGGGGCAGAATAAAATCTGCAGTTTAAAAAAATAAATTAAAAGAAAAAGAAAAACATAGCATGTTTTAGTAAGTAAATACACAATGTGGTGTTATATGGCTCTAAAATACATAATAGAATTAAAAACAGTTTTTAAAATGCAAACGCAGCAGAGATAAAGTACTGAATTACCATTTACTAATCTTTGTTTATAACTTTTACTTTGATAAGGTTTATATAGCAAAGGATGACATGGAACTTCCTGATTCTAAAGATGTCCTAGCTTCTGCCTTTCTGGTAACTTGAACAACAGATGCATCTTAATGTGTCTTGTACATGTTAACTGATGTTAAATGATGAGGATAGCAACATCCAAGAGCCATCTGCATAGTATTATTCATTTATTTATTTTGTATTCTGATTATACCTACATCCTCTCCAATCTCCTTCTCACTTCTATCAGTACCTCTTCCTCTCAAATTGTTTTCCATGTTCATGACTTTTGACTTTGTGATCTGTTTAGGGTAAGCAAGGCCATATGTGTGACCACTGGATTGAGACTATACATTTGAGCCTGATAGCACAATGCCTCTCCTTCTCTCTGAGTCCACCAGTAGGAAATAGCTCACTAGTGATGTATGGTCCACTTTAATCTTAGGAAAAAAGCTAGAAGGTATAACTCAACTTGAATCAAGTCTATACCTACTAAGGTTATAACATTATGAAACTCTTTGACTCTAGGACTAGTCACTTCTGTCTTTAGTTTCTGTACATTATGAGTCTATGGATTCTAAAAGGATGCAGCGTATACTGATGAGACTATGGGCCTGGTTTACCTCACTCAGGATGATATTTTCTATTTTTTAAATAGCTGAATAATATCCCCTTGTGTCAATTAACTACATTTTCTGTATCCATTCTTCAGTTGAGAGATATCTAGGTTATTTTCAGTTTGTCGATTCCTACTAAAGCGTCTATGAATGTAGTTGAGCAAGTGTCTTTGTTGTATGGTGAAGCATCTCTGGGGTATATTTGTGTGGGAGTGATATAGTTGGATCTTGGGGTAGAACTATTCCAATTGTTTGAGAATCCACCAAATTGATAGTCATAGTTGTTGTATAAGTTTGCACTCCTACCAGCAATAGAGGAATGTTCCCCTTACTTCAGATTCTTGCCAGCATGTGCTATTAGTTGAGTTAAAGTTAACCTACCAGAGATAGAGATTGAAAAGAAAAAGAGAGAAATCATTTTTATTTTCTAAACCTTATAATCATGGGTTGTATTCTCTTTGTCTTCTTATTAAATTCCTTGAACTTCAGTAAAATTTGCTAGTATAGCTCTTATTGAAACCGTTGATTTGTGAATTAATCTTAAGGCAAGACCTCAAGTATTTCATTAAGTTGGATATTTCCTATTTGTTTTTCTTGGATATCTTTTATTGGCATAAGGGAGTTAACTTTAATAAATGCTTTTCAAAAAAGAATTTCAATTGTTTCCATCATGACTGAGTACCAAATTAAAAAAATAAATCCTTGAGGCTATTGACGTGATACAAATCTCTCCTTTAATGTGTTGATACCATGAAGTACATTGATATACAGATATTATCTAAAGAAACAGTATCAGTTAAAAACCTCTTCATTAAATAGGACAAACTCTTGTTTTTGGTCACCTCGTGTAAATCACAGTGTAGATTTCCACCTTGTCTGACATTAGGATCCTTGATTTTGATCCTATTTCTCCTAGACAGAACATTTAGATCAGTGCCTCTGTATGAAACTCCATAGTCATTGTCTGTTAGAGAGATTCCTGTCTCTGATATCTTCTGTGAGATTTCTGGTCTAGTCATCTTCTTTAACCTGTCTATCTTATTTTTGCTTCCTATTGTCCTAGTGGATTCATCCTGTTATTTCTTTTTCCTATATTCTTAGATATCTGGTACTTGATTCTTCCTGGCAATAGTACATCAGTTATATTTCCTTTCACAAACCATCTGACCACAGGTTTTGCCTACTTGGATGCTCGATGGGACACTAAATACATTCCCAGCCAGCACATTATCAATCAAATCCTCTGAAGCCAGCCCTGTGGAAGGATCAAGTCGAATCTCTTGTGTTTTTGACCTTGATAGAATTCTACTAACAAGTAAGACAAATTAAAGCTAAAATTATTTGTTTATGCCTAAAAGGCTGTCTTTTTACACTTCCCTTCTAGAGTTTTTCTAAGATCCTCTAGGTTTCTCTTCTTTGGTTGATCATTTTCTAAGAGCAACAGATGATATAAATTGGAATGCCTTGAAATAATGTATGTCAAACTTGCATATAATGTGCACATTCTTTGTAATAGAAATAACCTGAACCAGAAAAAATCTCATTCATATATATGTACACATATTTAACTGATTATATATTTATATGTTATATTAATATTAACTTTAATATTAATATTATATTTATATATAATCAGTTAAATTAATCTTGCATAATAATATGGGATACATAATAACCAGAGTATAAAAAACATTACTATTATTTTTCTTCTATTTGTTTTTCTTTGATATCTTATATTGGTATTAAGCAGGTAACATTAATAAATATTTTCTTAAAACATTTATTAATTGTTTCCATTATGATTGAGTATCAAATTTTAAAAAAATACCCTGGGGACTATAGATGATATAAATGTGTGTGTGCGTGTGCGTGTGCTTTAATAAAGGCTATAGCCTGTGATTGGTCAGTGGACAGGAAAGGTGGAGCTAGAAGTTTTGCAGAGGGAGAGAGAGGAAGGAAAGGGGGTAAGGAGGTAGAAGAAAGAGAGCAGATCCACATGGCCTGGAGGGACCACAATAGTATAGGATCTCATAGCTGGTGAATGGAGTAGTGTTGTAGTGTATTTGCCCAATCTAGGCATGCAGCTTATAAATATTATAACTGAGTTGTGTGTCTTTTCATGGGTTTATTGAGATTGGAGATTACTGCAACATCTCATCATTAAGTTCATGAATTAACCCTCTAAAACTGCAAGCAAGCTCCCAAATAAACACTTTGTTTTCTAAGAGTTGCAGTGACCATGGGGTCTTTTCTTTTTTTAATTTTTATTATTTACATTTCAACTATTACCCCTCCCTGTCCCCTTTCCACAGTTCCTCATCCCATTCCTCCTCTCCCTGGCCTCTAAGAGAGTCTTCACCCTCTTTCCCCCACAAGGCATCTCCCATCTTTTCCCTGGGGTCTCAAGTCTCTTGAGGATGAGGAGTAGACACATCTTCTCCCTCTGAGGCTAGACCAGGCAGTCCTCTGCTATATATGCGCCAAAGGCCTCATAAAAGCCTGTGTATGCTGCCTGATAGATGGACCAGGTTCTGGTATCTCCCTGACATCCAGGTTAGTTGAGACTGCTCTTCCTATGGGGTCACCTTTCCCTTCAGCTTCTTCAGTCTTTCCCTTAATTCATCTATAGGGGTCCATGACTTTGTCCAATTGTTGGGTGTAAGTATCTGCATCTGTCTTAGTCAGCTGCTTGTAGGGCATCTCAGAAGACAGCCATGCTAGGCTCCTGTCTTTATGCACATCATAATATTAGTAATAGTGTCAGGATTTGGTGCCTTCCCATGAGATGGATACCAAGTTGGGCCAGACACTGGATTGCCTTTCCTTTGGTCTCTTCTTCATTTTTGTCCCTGCATTTCTTTTAGACAGGAGCAATTCTGGTTCAGAAATTTTGACTGTAGGTTGATCACACTTGGGACCCTGTCTATCTACTGGTGGTAGACACTTTGAGTTACATTTCCCCAACTGTTGGGCATATTTACTAAGGTCACCACCATTGCATCTGAATTTGTCTCACCTCCCTAGGTTGACTTTTGTTGTTTGTTTGATCACAGTAGTAGAAACCCTAAGTAAGACAAAGTAGGAAACAGTACACACCGAAAAATGCAGGAAATATTCAAAAGTCATAAGCAGCAAACAATTAAATTCCAGTTTTCATTTGTTATTTATGTTAATGTTTTATAGCAAAAAATATCTCATTAACGCATTACTGTTTTATTCAAAATGGCAAAACTCCAAGGAATACAATCTTTAGATAACTAAATGTTACATTATAGCTAATGAATAGATATAATAAACCAAACCATCTCTATTGATGCTTCCCTCCTCTTTTAAATTATTCTCTACCTGTGTCATCAGAGTTTTTATGAGTTTCTAAACTCAGTGCAGAGATAATAAATCACTTTCAGTTTAAGCATGAAAAAAATTTGCTTTATGTAAGGGTAAGCTGTATTTCTCTTTCCTTCAATCAAAAAGTTTCATGCCATGTTTTCAGACAAACTGCTCTCCTCTCTTTCTCCCAATCTTCTCTCCATCCGTCCATCTCCTCTCTAAAGCTATTATTATATATTATTAACAACCATTTAGACCAACCATAAATATAAGGTGTCTATTTGATGAAGACACACTGACATAATTTCAGACTTTATGATGGCTCCCAGCCTTTGTTCTTCATAATGTGCACTTTTTATTATCATCCAATTAATTGTAAACACAATATCAGGCATGTAGAGTGCTTGGTTTTTCATTTACTATGTTATAGACAGTGGAGTTTTCTCCTCTGACTTCACTTGATACCATAAATTACTTACTACTAATTATCTCCTAAAATGAATCTCAATGTTTCTCCCTTGCTACTTGAAATCCAAGATAGATTCCAGTTAAGATATTCCTAAGAACATATACAATTTTCTTTTCATTTTATCTTCCCCCAAACATAAAATGTGAAGAGACTTTTTGGCTTCTTGGCTGTGTCATTTTAGGAGTTTTTGAACTAGTTTCACCAAAAGTACAATTGCATGGATTTTTTCTCATGTAAAATTATGTAATTCATCATTCTTTGTATGTTAAAAAAATTGATTTAAACTCCAAATCCCTTTGATAACTTCAAATGTTTCATTGAAAGTGTTAAAAAATACTGATTTAAATGTGCCAAGTTTAAGGATTATTAACTATAGTTGTTTGTGTTACACACATCATCAGTCATATAAACAGATGAATATATGACTGAGCTTTGTCAGCAGAAAACAGTGTGAGCCATAAATAATTCTGTTATAAAATGAATTACGATAGTTTTCACACTTCGTCCCATTGAAAGACAATTGTACCAATGAAAAGTAATGGTAGTTATTCATATTCCTATTTTTATGCTCTTTTAACCTGTATAAACTGAATCAATCTTCACAAACTATTAGCACAAACAACCAATGAAGTCATAAAGATATAAATAACTGACCTCTGTTCTTTGTAGACATTAAGAAAAAGTGGAATTTAGAAAAGATTGAGAGATGGCTCTGCAGTTAAGAGCACTGACTGCTCTTTCAGAGGTCATGTGTTCAATTCCCAGCAACCACATGGTGGTTCACAACCTTCTGTAATGAGACCTGATGCCCTCTTCTGGTGTGTCTGAGGACAGTAGTGTATCCCTATACATAAAAGAAATAAATAATTCTTTAAAACAAAAGAAAAGATTCAAGGCATATATAAAAGAGACAATATTAATTAGTCTTCCATATATAGTTGAGATTAAAGACATGGAACCTACAAGTATTGATAGAAATAACATCTAAGTCTTGTATCCAAAATTAGTGTGAAATGTTTATTCAATGTCAAAGACTAATTTCTGGGCATATGTTAATAAAAAAGCATTTTCTTAGAAACTGTTCTGCTGCTGTTATTGTTATAAAACATCATGGCCAATAGAGCTTACAGAAGAGTTTAATAGAACCTTAGAGTGTCCGTGGATTAGAGTATATAACCATCATGGTGGGGTGTATAGCAACAAGTAGGCAGGCTTGACTTGGAATAAGAGATGAGAGCTTTCATTTTAATCCAGAACCATTAGGCATATAGGGACACTGGAAATAGCTTAGGTTTTTGAAACCTCAACACCAAGCCCCAGTGATAACTTCTTCACACAGTTTCATACCTTAAGTCCTTCCTAAACAGTATGTCTGGTGCAGCCACCCATTCAAAATATAAGGCTATGCATTCAAACTACCACAAGCCCAATTTATGGCAATCAAGATAAAAATAGCCTTAGTGCTAACCAATAGATGGATGGACAAGAAAATTATAATATCACTCATAAAATGAAACCCTACTTTTTAAATGTCATATATAAATCTAAAAGATATTTTGGTTGACATGAACTAACACAGAGGAGACTAATACAGAACATTTTAAGCCAATTATTCAAACTAAAAATTCGTTTTGCATATATATATATATATATATATATATATATATATATATATGGTACATTTTCATGATGATCAAACAAAATTTAAAATTTAAAGAATTAAGAGGGAAAAGTAACTTATGTTGAAAATCTCCAATCAACCAAAACTTTCTTATCTTCTACAATATGGGAAAATATATCAGCAACATCTTGCCTAAATTCTGTCATCTGCAGCAGTATTTTTCTAAAAATATCATGGCAGTTAATCATGTAGTATCGTGGGTAATTAATGTGAGTTCTCCTCCTATTTCTTTCAATATCAGGGTTTAATTCCTAAACTAAATTTGCTTTCTTTAATTATCTTAACCAATTGTTTGAATGGCCCCATATCAACACAGTAACAGCACAACTGCACAGTTAATTTTAATTAGCTAAATATAATGTAGTTGGATGGCAATCAGCCAGATGGGGAATTCATAACATTGCATCTATGTTGTCCTAAAGATTACCCATAAAATAAAGAAGTCTAATTTTTTTCTTCTCATCCACTTCTGAAAAAAAATTATATATGGCTCTTTTAATACTTAGCAGCATGGTTTAGTCTACTCTTATTTTAAATAGTGAGTGAATAATGAGAGTTAATCAAGCTTGTAGATCAGATACCACACTTATTCAAAGCTTACAAAAGTAGCATACTGCCAGTCCTGTGTAATTTCGGCTTAGTATGCTTTTAAATAGACAATTACCTTAAACTATCTCTAAAAATAGTGTTAGAAAAAATGGTAAAGCCAATAAAATCATAAGAGCATCATTTGCTGGTGCAGGAATCTTTAACAATACAGATATGTAATACTCCATAATGTTTAAAGATGGTGCTCACATTGGTAATTCACTAAAACAAGATGTTTATACACACATATGCAATATCTATAGGTTTATATCCCTCAAGTTTACGTATTTTATGGTTCTTGTAATTAAATTTATGACTTTGTGCTAGACAAAATCTCTATCAACAGTTATACCTTAGTGCTCAAGTTTATCTAATAAAGAAGAATCCAGTTAATCAATTTCTCAAGAATATGTTATTAACATAAAACAAAATGTCATTGATTAACTTAGCATAGGTGTTGGCACATTTCTCTAAGGGAACAAATAAAAAACAATATTGTAAAATTTTTCATTCAAACGGTCTCTGCACTATTTAATGGGAGGGCATTCAGGCTTGGTTTTCAACATTGGTTCCAATTATTGTGTATTAACAACTTAAAGGGGCGAGTTTGATCTTCTGGCTAAAGTTCCACTGGATCACGTCTATGTGTGAATGAGACAATACATTTGAACAGACCATCACGGCATTTATGGGACATTCTCTGATCACATGAGCAGTGGGAAATGAGAAGTGATTCTCAACAGAAGACAGAGAGACACTCAAGGCCAACTTCATCTTGGTTACCGATTTTGAGATACCTCTGGACTTGTGATGTTTGCACTTTTATGGAAATGAAAGGTAGATAAAATGTTTAGCATGAGAGAAATAGAGCATTCTAATTTTCATCAGATGTATGAAAACTGAAAGCATGTGGCTGCATAGCAAACCACTGATGAGGTAGCTCAGATGACAGCCACAATCAGAGCAGTGTCTGTTAAGCAAAATGTTTCTGTTTACTCAGACAAATAACCCATGCCTAGAAAACAGATTGCTTTTCAAATGAATTTAGCAAGACTGAAAGTAATTGACAGCCCCAGAGATAGAATTCTCCATTAGTTTACAGAACAGGTACCTTATACATGTTATTCTAAAAATAATATTGTCTCAAGCAGAGTATGCAACAATAAACTGAACAATTTACATTAAGTGACAGAAAACATTTTTCTCATTCTGTTTATAATCCTGGATGACTGAAATAAATACACGCACACACACAAACACACACACACACACACACACACACACACACACACACCACACACACACACAGGAGAGAGAGAGAAAGAGAGAGAGAGAAGAGAGAGAGAGAGAGAGAGAGAGAGAGAGAGAGAGAGACCCACATTGTAATTCATAACTTTTCAAAATGAGTGAAGGATATACCAGTATGTATTTGTGTGTTTTAGTTTTTAAATTGTTTGTGTGTGTGTATCATATACTCTGTTGATCATCTGATAAGTATAATGCCTGACAAATTTAATCATTATTTATTTTAATATATATATACACATACATATATGTACACACACATATATATATATATACTGTATGTGTGCATGTGTGTATGTGCATGTGCAACCTTGATCCTATAGAGGTCAAACAAACAGAAACATTTCTGTCCATTACATGAGGGTTCCAGGATTAAAACTCAAATCATTGGGCTTGTCTCCAAGCATCTTGTCTTTGTTGTGCTTTTATTACTGTAAAGCTATGACACAACCATAGCAACTCTTATAATGGAAAACATTTAACTGGGTCTGGCTTACAGTTCATAGGTTTAGTTCATCAGGATCCTGGCAAGGAGCATGGAGCATGGCTGCATGCTGGCAGACATGATGCTGGAGAAGGACCTGAGAGTTCTACTTCTTGATCCACAGGCAGTAGAAGACTGTGTGTTACATTGGGTATACATTGGGCATACCTTGGGCGCAGGAGACCTCAAAACCTACAACCAGAGTGATATATTTCCTCCAATAAAGGCAGACCTACTCCAACAAAGCCACACTGCCTATTAGTGTCACTCCATATGGGCCAAGTATGAAAACTTAGGAGTCTGTGTGTATCAATCCTATTCAAGACACCACTTAACTACTTCTATGAAGAATTTTGACTGTTCTTTCATAATTTTAAAATAAAAGAGTTTTATTTAAAAGATGTTTCATATACATACACACACACACACATATATACATACATACATATATATATGTGTGTGTGTATATATATATATATTAATATATATATATATATATATACACATACATACACATATACACATACATACATACATACATACATCATACATAGAGTATTTGAAAAGAGTTTGGCAGCATGCACTGTGGCAACAGACAGCAGGTATATATAAATGAACCCAATTTATATTGGCAGTGCTCCTTTTGGATGTGGAGTTAGCTAATAATAGGCTCTGCATAGCCAATATGATCTCTGTTAAGGAGGAAGAAGCATGCTCACTATTTATTTGTTGCACCTGGAATATAGATGGGACACATCAAGAAAGCAAGAGTCCAAACCCAACCCAAGTCAAGGAAAATGCAAAGGAGCCTTTGGAAACAGAGAACATTAAAATAAATAAATAAATAAAAGGGTGCAAAGAGAAAGGGGCACTCTTCAACCAGCTAGAAGGACTCTGGAGAAGCAAAAGGTGACTTTAAGGAATTGGAAACTTACAGAAGACGTGAAAAACTGCTGAAAATGAGTGCAATGAGTCACGATTACTTAATCAAAGTGCATCTTAGGGTCTGTCAGTTTTGTAATTTCCTAAAAAGTATTCTGCACAGAGACCTCTTTCGGTTGTATAAAGAAGTCCATCAAACCCAGGCTAAGATGTGACTTTGTATGGTAATCCTTTTTCCATTGTAACAGTGCACATTTCATCTCCATGACACATCTTTTAAAATTAAGAGAGCGAAATATTCATCAATAGAAAACCAAAGGAAAGAGTAGAAGAAGAGGTGGCAGGGAACAATAGCCCAGGTCTCAAGTCTTCTGTATGAAATGATTCCTAAACTGCATTCTGATTTTCAGAGAAAGAACAAATGGTGGAAATAAACATTTAAAATTTCAGAATAAATAAGATTAACCACTCTGAAATAGTAACTGAAACAAATAACGAAGAATGTTTGCAATTATTTTAAGATTTATTTTATATTTGTGTGTGTGTGTGGTGTGTGTGTGTGTGTGTGTGTGTGTGTGTGGTAAGACAGAGAAAGAGAGAGAGAAAGAGCACAGAGAAGGGTGAAGAACGAAGGAGGGAGGTGTGTGGATGTGGGTGGGTACACATGAATTCAGTTGTCTCTAGGGGTCAGAGAGTCTAATCACTCTGAAGTTGGAGTGTCAGGCAGTTGTAAAACATCATATTTGGGTCACAGGAAGTAAAAGACAAGTCCTCTGAAAGAATAGCATATGCTCTTAAGGAGTGCTTCATCTTTCTCCATCACTTTTTAAATAATTGTCATGAGCCTTGGCAACCCAGAGCTTATCAGTATTGCTCACTCTATACATGCTTACATCCAAGTTCTTATTAGCAGAGAGAGAGAGAGAGAGAGAGAGAGAGAGAGAGAAGAGAGAGAGAGAGAGAGAGAGTCAGTGAGAGCAAGAGAGGGGAGGCTTTCTGAAGTCAAATTAGCTCAAATATTATTATTTCTCCATCTTTGTTAAGAGTTGAAGTTTCACACAATCCTTTGGCGTGTTCATTTCTCTATTTAATAAATTTCCTGATGTTATTTTAATGTAGAAACTTCAGTAATTTAAAAATAACATTACACCACAAAAGTCAAGATGTCAAATAGTCATTTGGAGACATCAAAACTGGGGGAAGCTCAGCTTAAATCACTTTCTAAGATATTTAGTGTAGGCTTGATAATTTATTCAGATTTTTTTTAGTCTCCCAAATTTAGCTTGAAAACATGCCAAGGGGAATATAATTCCCCCCCCCATGTAACATTCAGCACTTATTTGAAATGCAAATTAGTTCAGAGCTATGTCGTGCAGGATATTGTAACTCTTTCATTTCTACCTGCAAAACCATACAGAACAGAAACCTGTTTCACTGTTTGCCAATTTTTCTAATAGTTGAGAAAAAGTAGATTTTCTAGGGACGACTGGAAAGTAATAGGGCCATAGAGATGGCTGACTCTCATTTCCTGAATCTGCATGCTATCTCAGAATTTTATCACCCATCTTTCTTACTAATGTCGGAGCTGGGTGACTGACAGGCCCACATGAGAGATATATCTCTGAACTTACAAGCTGTCATTTCTTTATTTGCTAAGCAGTGCCTTTGGTTAGAGATAATAAAACAAATTCCTCTGAGATTCCATATTTTAATTCAAATCCCTGGAAGTGAAATGTTCCCATAGTTACAGCTTTTGTTATCAAGCTTATTTAAAAAATTTTTTTGAATATCTCTCTTTGTATGATAAAATGTTTATTTCCGAGGATGACTGTTGAACAGTAAATACTGCAATCTGTCACTGTGCGGTGACCTCAGCATGTTTTTTGTTAAAATCTTGAAAAAGAAGTTTCTTCACTGCTTGTTGAATTACTTCCTGAGTGCCCTAGCAATTCTTCAATTCTTCCTACAGAAGTAACCTCTGCAATTTCAGATATAGAGCTTAGAAATTCCAATGAAATGATACACATTGGTTTAAGAGTGACATTTATGAAGACCATTGTTCTTTATAAGACAGGTGAAATGATCATAGTTCTCTGAGGAGAGAAATTTTATTTCATTTCAATTTTATGAAAGAGAAAGTTCTATTAAATTGTTATTAATGATAAATACTTACCAAGCACCAACTATTCATCAATGATAGTGAGAAAGTTTGGTGAAATATTAAAGTAGATCTTATCTTTTGGTTTTAAAATATTACAGGTCTGTCATGATAGCCAAAACAATCCTGAACAATAAAAGAACTTTGGGAGGAACTTCCATCCCTGACCTTAAGCTGTACTGTAGAGAAATAGTAATAAAAAACTGCATGGTATTGGTACAGAAACAGATACATTGAACAATGAAATGAATAGATGACTCCAAAATAAGCCACACACCTATTACCAATTGATTTTTGATAAAGAAGCTAAAATCATATAATGTGGGAAAAAGCATCTCCAACAAATGGTTTTGGTCTCACTGGATGTCTAATTGTAAAAGAACTTATATAGATCCATATTTATCACCCTGTACAAAATTCAAGTCCAAAAGAATCAAGGACCTAAACATAAAACCAGAAACACTAAATCTCATAGAAGAGAAAGTGAACCTTTGAATACGTTGGTACAGGAGACAGTTTCCTGAACAGAACACCAATGGCTCAGGCTCTAAGATCATAATTGATAAATGGAATTTCATGAAACTACAAAGCTTCTGTTTGGCAAAGGGTATACAGTTGATAAGACAAAATGGCAGTCTACTGATTGGGAAAAGATCTTCACCAACCTTATATCTGACAGGGATAATATTCAAAATTTATAAAGAACTCAAGAAGTTACACACTAACAACCCAAAGAAAAAAATGAGGCATAGAGCTGAACAGCAAATTCTCAACAGAGGAATCTCACGTGGCCTAGAAGCACATGAAGACATGTACAAAGTGCTTAGTCATCAGCAAAATACAAATCAAAGCAACTCTGAGATTCTATTGTACACAGGTCAGAATGGCTAAGATCAAAAACTCAAGTGATAGCACATACTGGTGAGAATGTGGAGAAAGGGGGGCACTCCTCTACTGCTGATGTGAGTGCAACATGTGCAGCCACTCTAGAAATCAATATGTCAGTTTCTCAGAAAAGTGGGAATAGTTGTCCCTCAAGACCCAGCTATTCCACTCCTGGCCATATACACACAAAAAAAAGCTCCACCATCCCACAAAGACACTTGCTCAACTATGTCCATAACAGTTTTAGTTGTAATACCCAGAACCAATCTTGATATCCCTGAACCAAAGAACGAGTTTAAAAAATGTTGTACATGGAATACTATTCAGCTGTGAAAAACAAAGGCATCATGAATTTTTCAGGAAAAGGATGGATCTTGAGAATGTCATCCCGAGTGTGGTAACCCAGTTCTAAAAGACATCCATGGTATATACCCACTTATAAGTGGCTGTTAGCTGCAAAATACAAGATGCCCATGCTATACAGATCCAAGGAGACTGGATAGGAAGGAGTGCAAAAGCAAGAATGCTTGAGTGTCACTTGGAAGGGTGGATGGAATGACCATAGAAGGCAGATGGAGGGAGAGAACTGGATGAAAGATGGGATGGGTAGGAGAGTGAGAAGGGTCGGATTCGGGTATAGGGAGGGACAGGGGTGATGTCCTTATAGCCATGAGAATGAATGCAACTGACTGGGGCAGGGAGAGGTAGAGATCATCTCATGGAAGAGACCTTGGATAAGGGAGGTGCCCAAGGGTCAACATGGGTGTCCTTAACTGTGATTCACAACAGTGGGGATATGGAGCTTGGAGAGGCTGCCTCCTATGGTCAGGCAGGAACCCCAGTGGAGTGATAGGGACACCAACCCATCCACAAAACTTTTGACCCAAAATTTAATCTGTCTACAAGAAAGGTAGGGATTAGGAATGGAGCATAGACTGAGGGAACAGCCAACCAATAACTAGTCCAACTTCAAACCCATTCCATAGGCAAGTGCCAACTCTTGACACTACTAATGATACTTTGTTTATAAGATTGCAAACAGGAGTCTACCATGGATGTCTTCTGAAAGGCCTGACCCCCAAGTGACTCAGACAGAGACCGACCTACAGTCAAACAGACCCAAGCCAACAGCTTGGGGACCCTTACGGAAGAATAAGAGGAAGGATTGCAGACCCAAGGAAGACAGGAACTTCACAGGAAAACCAACAGAATCAACTAGCCTGGATGCTTGGGGCTCTCAGAGATTGAACCACCAACCAAAGAACATACATGGTCTGGACCTAGTCCTCCACACACATGTGTAGTAGATGAGCAGTTTGGTCTTCATGTAGGTCCTGAACAACTTGATTGGGTGCTATCCCCAAAGCTGTTGCCTGTCTGAAAGATATGTACTTCTAGCTTGGCTGCTCTTTCTGACTTCAGTGGGAGAGAATGCACCTAGCTTCAGGAAGACTTGATCTGCCAGGGTGGAGAGATACCCAGGGGTCCCCCATCCACTCAGAGGAGAAGGGGAGGGGCATGGGAGAAGTGATGGACAGGGTAACTGGGAGGGGGCAGTGAGTGAGTAGTAGAGTGAATACGTAAAAACAATAATAAAAACCATAAAAAGTATTACTGTTTCAGATGGTATTAATAGAGGCATGCATAAGTAATTGCTCCAAAGTTATACATGTAATATAAAGTACATAGGTAAAGGATTATGTCAATGTAGATGGAAGAGACTGATTATTTGTTGTGTTACTGTAAAGAAATTTTGAAGAAATGAAACAAAATATGTTGGGTAAATATTAAGACTAAGCAATTATTCACATACTGATAAGACAGAGGACAATAGCAAAAGTGAAGGTTATAGTGTTACTTGAAATTCTCCAGGTAAATAGATAATTTTCATTATAGACTGAGCTAAAACATGTATAGAAACTATGTGGAAAGCATTATGTATGGTTATTATACAAGAGTATGTCATGACAAGTGATGTAAATGTGTTTGAAACTGAGAATCTTCCAAAGACCATGGTTTTTGTTACTTTGCTTGTTTTGTTTGTTTTGTTTTGTTTATTTTCTACCATTTTAATTTTTATTGATCATTTTATTAATTTACATTTCAAATGTTGTTTCCCATACCAGGTAATAGATAATTTTCATTATAAAAATGAGCTGAAACATGTATAGAGACTATGTAGAAGGCATTATGCCTGGTTATCATACGAGAGTATTCATGGCAAGTGATGTAAATGTGTTTGCTGGAATATTTGTTTGGGCAGTGTAGTAGCTTGAAAGAATGGGGGAGTATGCCAGTAGTTTGAAATAAGTTATTCATGCCTTCAAAGGTAAGGTGCTAAAGGCTTCCAGGATACTAATATTGAGGGACGTTTGTTCACACCATGGTCCTCAGGAGAATGCAGTTTCTTATTTTCCCACTTCTCCAGTAAACTATCGTGGTCCTCTAGGTTTGTAAGTGCCTAGTAAATCTAAGACTGGCTGGATATCATTTTACACATGAGCAACACCACTGTGTGTAGTTGCTTGCTTTTTCCAGCACAGTTTTCTGATAAACATTATGATTTGAAGGAAGAAAATACTTTAGACAGAGTGGTTTGCACACTGGATGAGAAGAGATGATGTGAATAGTCATATTTTGGCCCAGGGACTCCTGAAGTTGGAAGGAGATGTGACAAATATCCCCTTTGTGTGAGGATCATAACATGAAGAAGAAGTATGCCCATAGGGTTCAGGATGGATTTTTTTTTTTTTTTTAGAGATGCAGTAAACAAGTCCTGACATCATGACACAATTCATTCAAGGGACTGGTGTTCTCTGCTTCACTCTGAGAAAACACCAGGGAGTGAAGAAGGAAGACATGCCTGATATCACAACACTAGCAGAAAGATTTGCTGAATAATTAACCATTAATAAAAATAGCCTCCAACTAGTAAATGATTTCCTATAATTCAAATGATTTATCTAAAACTTAAAGCATTTAGCTAGATTCAAACAGCAGTATTCAACTAAACTCAGAGTGTGAATCAGGGAAAAAGACTTTTAAAACATACAGAAAGAAAGCATTATGAGAATGGAACTAACATCATACTATTTAATTCTCCTTTATAAAGCTTTTGGGCCATTGTAATTTATATTCAGTTTTACATGGAAATTAGATTGCAATGATATATAGATGCTATTAAGGTGTAGATAGTAGGACTATATTCTCCTTCTCCAAGAGCCACTAATTGAATTGTTTCAGTGATAATGGATAAATTTTAAATATCACTGTGAAGAAAGAAGGGGAGAAAGGTAAAGCCAACCAAAGGCATTCAACATTTATTCAATCCCTGCAACTCCCAATCCTGAAGCTGACATTTCAACTACTTTCCTAAATGATGATAAATACTCGAGGCTGAGACATGGAAAAGATAGAATTATTTTATCAAAGTTAATTCCTTCACCGAATTGTCACCTGAAAGTTTTATGTCAAAGGTGAGTGACTAAGGCAGACTTGAATTATGTTAGGTAGAAAAGAAAAGGCAGAACGGAGATAATGTATGAAAGATTTGCGGCTATCTCTAATAGGCCTTTTCCTTTCTGACACAGTTGGCTTAGGTATTTTGCAGGAATCAGTTTGAAGGGTGTGTGCATATGTGAAAGAGAACTTGCAGGCATATGAGGCATGTACAATATACTTGAGCACCAATTACCACCTTTAAATTTGGATAATTAGGGTTTTAAATTTTTTATAAACTCTAATTGTCCTCCTAATTTATCATGAAGATGAAAAAAAAACCTAAAAGGTAAAAATCTATGCACAGGGCTTTGAGATTTTGTGTGAGCATGCTTCTGAAAATTGAGTGACATTCCTGAAATATTTGTCATCCATTTCTGCATATAAACTTGGCTTCAGGGTCTTCATGCGGTGCATGCTCCTGAGGGATATTGGTGGCATCTGAATGTTTATTACCCAATGCATTCCAAAGGGATACAACACCTTCAAATGACAAAGTACAGTGCAATAAGTCCAAATAATAGCAATAGAGATGAAAATAAAAAATGACTGGCAACATTTTGAAATTAAAGTGTGAGAGAAATTCATATTTATACATATACAGAAAAAAAAGTAAAGTGTGTTTATTTTTCTCAAATACCTTAAAGCTTAGCTCTTTTGTTTTCTTTCCATATGTGTCATGACCAGATTGTACCTATTCATACCAGGGTAACCAATGACCATGTGACACATAGTATTATTTATTGTATAGTAAATTTTACTGACATCACAATAACCTGTTTTATTTTTCTTCTCCTGAAGTTTTCCATAAGCTCTTACAACCTTCTCATTAAAGCTTTACTGAATTGTTACTTTTTCAATCTTCAGGCAATAGATTATCATACTCACATGCCCGATCAAGGAACCCTAGTTCTTTTAATTTCCACAATTGCTACCCATTAACATATTTTTGCACATAACCTATACTCTGTTTATTTCTGCTTCAAATATTATCTACAGAAAAAATAGAGTTTAACATGGTTTCCTGTGCATAGCATATGCAAATTAGTGCCTCCTATGTGAACCATGTTTCTTAGAGAAAGAAATCATCCCAGGACGTTGCTATAATATTTTACTTGATAATAAATAAAAACCACTGTTAAGCTGGTAATGAGTATGGGATCATTACATGAACAACCTAAACCAGAACATGGGATTTAGACTGTTTAATTCACTTAATTTATGGTTTCTAATTTTAGAGACAATGAGAAAGGTAAAGGATAACCTTCATATAATATTAAAATTTATTTAATATAAAATTTAAAACATTCTACAAACTTCCATGTCATTAACTGGAGGGATTAATGTGACACTCATTAGAAATTTAAGTAAAAGAATTTGAAAGAAAAAATGAGAAGTTTTAGATGGGAAAGTATGAATGAATACTGTATCTACTATGAGTTAAAAATCTGTATCATAATTTTAGTATTTAATATTATTTTCTCTAAATCAGAAGGTATCAATTATAAATAGAGTATTATTTTTTTAAATGAATGGTGCAATTTAAAAACACTTCTTCTTCTTTGTGCTGAGATATTGTCTAGGATTTTCATATTTTTATTTCAGTCCTGATGTATTTGAAAGACACTCCGTTTGGGGGATCTTTAACACCTGTGTCTCTTGGAATCTTTTTATTTCCTCTTTCTCATAGAGCTCTGAGTCTTTTGAAAAGAGTTTCGATAAAACCATCCCATTTAGGGCTAAGTGCTTCAAAGTTCTCAGTAACTGGGCATTGTCGAGTGTGGGTTACTATGTTTATTTCCATTGACTACAGGATGCTTTTCTGATGCTTCTTATTGGAATTTACTTATTACGTGAGTATGGCAATATGTCTTTAGGTGTCAGTCCTCTTTGGGCTCATGATCTATCAAGTCTCATGCTCTTAGCCCCTTAGCTGTGTTAGGTATTAGTCCAATTTCATAGAGTGTACCATAAATTTCATTGAGTGAAATTGGTGGTTATCTGTGTCACTATTGCAACACCATACTGTACAGTCAATTTTCTGATATATGTCGCTGAGTTTGTAGCTAGATTATATTGATGACTGTTTTTCTCCTCCGGTAGCATGAAAAGTATCTTCCAGTACCATGAATGCTACTCAGTAGGAATAAAGATTCTGGTTGTTCACTAGCTCAATTTTTCCACATTCAAACACATAAACCAATGGTATCTTCAGCAACACAAGCCTTACAATGTTATATGAGTATAGTTTCAGCCTACAAAATAGAAAAATCTTCACCAATTAGACGTGTGATAGAGAGTTACTATATACAACATATAAAGAACTAAAAAAATGTAAACATAGTATAAATAACCCAAATTGAAAATGGAACATAATAATAAACAGAAAATTTGAAAAAGATGAAATATAAATGGCTGAGGAAATTGATATTCTTTAAGATCCAGTTTTATCACAATTGGACATATAACTTAATGACTACATCTTACTACAGAATATTACTGTATAAGTTTCCCCAAATATATACATATATAGAAGGAATTTAAATAGAGTCACCAAATAATAAGTGTGACAGTGCCCCCAAACAGATATGCCATCAGGTAAAACCATGCAAAGTATGTGTTACATTTTGTTGGCTTGGTACCAAAATTATTCCCATAGATGCCCTCAGATATTAGAGCCTATTGCCATATGTATTAGTTACACAATTCTCTTTTGAAGAGCTGTCTAGTTGCTGCTGAAGAGACTTCTTTTGGCAAGAGTGCTTGTTGTTCTTCCAGAGGACATTGAGTATGGTTTCCAGGAGCAATGCTTCAAAAACAAAACAGACAAAGAAGAGGTATTATACAGTCTCATAGATTCACTCACAAATATAGATAAAAACATTCAGAGAAACACAGAGATGGTGAAACATATTTGTAAAACTCAAAGGAAAAAAATCCACTTTTACTTCATGATAGTGAAGTATCAAGATGTGTTAAAAGGAAGTCCATGAAGCTATATGTATTTTGTTGACAAAACACTTGAGTAATATTCTAGATTCAATTCCCAGAACCAAATTAACTATTTGGCTAATTAAATTTAACAATGTAAAAGAGTGTGCAGATGTGTGGAGTGTGTTGTTTCACCTGTGGGTCCATGGTTTTGGAAGGACAGACATGGAGGCAAGGATTTAATATTGCATGTAATTTTTAATCTTTAATCTTATTTCTGAGTCATCTTATTTCAGTGAATGGGACTCATGGAGTAGCTAGGACAGCCTGCTAGCCAACTCAGAAAGCTTTAACTCAACCCATTGTCTCTTACCACTGGGCTTATGGATACCTAGAGCCACACATGGGGGGGTTAAGTATCCAAACACAGGTCTTTTTTTTTTTACTGGAGACACATGGTTATTTAATTTTACCAGAGGCTAGCCCAATATTAAACAACGTGAATACCTATATCCAATAGAGAGTCATAACCTCTTCTCTCCAGGAAACAACAGGTGAGAACTAGTAATATCATATGGAAGAAATTAGAAGCAATGTATTAAACAGTAAAGAGGAGCAATAACATTCTATAGATCAATGTGTGCTCTTCAGAAAAGAGATATAGTCTCAGAGAACTTCAGTAGAAGTAACAGTGTAGATGCTTACAATTGACTTCAATAAGATTCTCCAGAAAAGTAGGGGTTGAGTAGGTTACACAGAAGATGATACATAAGCTGTGCCCCAATTTATGATGTCTGCTTCATGAGTCAAGCGGCTCAATCACACTGATGGGGTACTCAGTGTATTGAGTATGTTGTACTGGGTTGAGAGCATTTTCAGTCAAAGCAATTACCTAACAATCCCTTTAAACTGCAAACCGGAATCTCTGATCATTAAACCAAGAATATAATATATAAATTGCCATGTTTTGATTCTGATTGGCTTTGAAGCATTTAAATCTCTCATTACTACCTTATCACCCCTTATCTGATCCTATTTTAAATAATTTCCCCTATTTCTGATTAAAAAAACAAAATGGAAAAAAATCTATCATTAAGAAAGGTTACTCTTAGCTTCCTGAAATAAAACATAAATGGTTTGAGGGAGTCGTCCAGGTGCTCTGCTTGGATTGTTTTCGTTATTTTTCACTGTGTTGAATTTTTATCTCATCTCTAGTATATACTGTGTTTACGATCTGGTATTTGAGGCCCCTGACAAATAGCATCCAGCTCTGTTTGTGACAATTGCCAGAAGGATAGTCTGCACAATGCATTTTGATATCTTTTAATATGTGATAAATGCGACCCTGTGTTGAATTTACATAACACATCTGGTGCAGCAAAACCCACACAGGCTGTGAGCAGGTGTGAACACTTGTTTCCCAGCATCTCTGGTGTTTCGCTCATTTGAGTCAGCTTCCTAGGTGTACTGCAGCTGCTAAATGAGTCCAACTTATCTTAACAGCAGCATTGCGGATGTGCGTGCTTTCCATGGCTGCTTAAATTGAAACAACCCAGCAGGACTAAAAAGTGCTTTGCAGTTCATCTGGGATTGGCCTTCCCAGATTGAGAACTTGATTTCCTGAATACATATCTATTGATTCTGGGGCTTTTGCCAAAAACAGAGAGCACAGTATCCAGGAATGCATCAGAACGTATCAGACCTTGCTGGAGGGGAATATTCATGAACTGGAAAACTGCCAAGATTTACCCAAGAATAAAGTTTAGGGAATCTGAACAAAAGGGGACAGTTTCTCTGGGCATCTGAGAGTACAGAAGGCTCAGAGCATCTAGCAAAATCCAAAATCCGTTGTCTCCTTTGGGCTGCTATTTTTACCCTTACCTCTACAACTTGGAGGACTAGGATTTCAGATTCCTCATAAGAGTGAAACTTTACATAAGCTGTTAGGGAAAAGTACGTTCTAAGTACTTTTGATATTGATTCCTGTTCTTGTATTATCACTGTCATAGGCAGTATAGTGATTTAACAGCATGTAGGATGTGTTTGACAATGCAGGCAGCCAGTACTGGATCTTCTTCCACAGCAGAGAAGAGTTTTCTTCACTTGAATGTTCACCATGACTGATAAAAAGTCTTGACATGAATATGGAGAATGAAATATGGAAGTTAAACCAACTTCTGATTGTTAGAGAGAAGGACCCACAATATATGCTCAAGTGGAAGTCAGTTTGTTAAATTGTGAAAGATTAATGCAATCCACTGAAATTTCCCCATGACAGCATATTGAGAAGAGGAGCTCTATGTTCTGAAAACTGTGAGAAAGAAGAAATTCTAGGAAATGCTGAATGGTGCTTGTCTAGCAAGTTCAAGGTCCTAGGTTTAATAGGCAGTATACCACAAACAAACTCAAAACAACAAATAATATGAAGTTAGCAGGTGACAATCTCTAGGATGCTAAATTTCATATGTGTGTGATTAAAATCAGACTAATTCTACCCCTAAAAACAAGGGAGCAAAATCCTAAAAGATAATTATTACCACCAGTGTTACAGATAATTAAATCATGGAATTACTTGGTAAATCAAGGGGTAAGAAGATAAGGAGGGGTTATGATTTCTTGACTTTACACAATGTTATTAATTTTTGGCCAAAACATTCTTAGGCGTGTTTATTAATCCTTTATGCAGTGTTATTTTTCAGTGTCATAAAAGATTAAGATCAAATGCTAGAACTGATTTTTAAAAGAGCAGTCACTTACTTTTGTTCTCAAGCCAATTTTAGCATCCTTTCATGTTCTTTATAATTAACATCTTGGCTCAGATGATAGATTCCTCTCCCTTGGATGTGTCAAATACTGGTGTCACTGTGAAAAAGATAGGCAGGCCTTAGCCAGAGCAAATAGTACCCATGGATGGCAAGGTTGTGGGAAAGAAGTGACATTGTGAGTTGGCCACCTCTTTTAATAAATTCCTACACTAAAGTTTTTTCTGCTTTATTCTATTATTAATATTGTAAGATAAAAACAAAGATCAGTGACTGACCCAGTCAACAGAGCACTATTCTGTTCCTTTCACTGGAGAAATGTCTTGAAGTTGTCTAAGGAAGCAGGGTGAGATACTGTTGACATGATGGCTGGTTAATTAGATAAAATGCAGAAATATAAACCTAAAACTCAAGAATTCACACAATATATAAAACATATGCACACACACACATACAAACACACAGAGACACACACATCTACACACATACAGGATGTGATTCTGTGTCTGCATCTGTGTAACTTGTATTTATTTTCAAATATGCATTTTCTTGAATTTTCACCTAAATGTTTTCTCTTTTTAAGATAAAGGAGGAAAGAATAATTTTTGAAATTATGAGTATTTTTTAAGTATAACAAGCACTTACAGCTGAAAATATAGGGCCCACTTGAAACCATTTGAGAAAAAATCCTTTGTAAAAGAAAATAGACGTCTCCTCTGTATTCATAAGAAGAAAGTCATTCCCATTTCAGTGAAACAGAAAGAAAGGTTAGTTGCTAGAAGACCTGAAAAAGACTTTTTTCCATAACAGTTCTCTTTCCTCAGTTTTCTTGTCTGGTTCCATTGCTATCATCATTATGCATCTTAATTCTATTTAATGCCAGACCAAATTATTCTCTACTGAATCTTTTTAAATTTGGAAAAGACCAAAATTTTTTACAAAGTTTTCACCTTGTTGCTTAGGTTTTATCAGTGTTCGCATTTTGTCATAATTGTCATAATTATCAAATATACCATACTTCCAGATAATAGATCCTTAAGAGAGTGAACGGATTCCAACTTTTGACATGTTTACAGGCATCAGTATCACATAATTTTCTAGACTGAGTGTCCAGTTTCATGAACACAGTAGAGACCCCGAATAGCTAATCCTTTGCAAAAGGAAAAGGTGAGTTTATTAGTAAACCATCCTTGCATGGAGCATTGCAACAGTTACAGGCAACTTTAAGGTCAATGCACAAGTATGTCAATATAGTATTAGTCATGCTAATGTTCAAACCAAGTTCACTCTGAAGACAACAAGAAACCAAACTCCTCTATACGGGGATAACAATGAAGAAACTATGCAACAAATCCATAAAATGTGATTGACAACTACATTGAACAAGTATTACTTTAACTTACTTCTAATATGCTAATGCTTAAGAGAAAACTATAGTAGATTTTCTTTGAGGACATAAATAATCTTGAGAATGCATATTGTTTATTTGGAAAACCTCGTGTGTTTATTAACATGGCATGCAGAATTCTCATAATTGTTTTACATTCCCTGACTTAATTTACACTTTAACCTTATTTGATACATTTCTATTTTCACATTCAAAGCACTAAATGTTAATAAGTCTAGATAATGTCTCCAGGTTTATGACATTTTTAATCTGTGTGGAAATTCAGAGATTTTTTTTTTTTTAGAATAGTATAATTAGAAAATATCATATATTATTTCTCGTAAATCCTTAAATTTTACTAAACTGCAAGAAATTGAGTCTGGTATTTTAATGACTTGCCTTGAGCCATTTAAACAGCTGTGCTTCCTGCATGCCAGCCCCAAAGCCTACAGGGAGTGCTAGTAGTGTGGTTTTACTAGAGTACCTGTCTGCATAGGTGAATGTTATGATACTCTAGTTTTTTTTTTTTTTATTGCTTTTTCACACGCAAACAAACACACACACAACCACACACACACACACACACACACACCTCTTAAAACGTTAGGTTTTCATCACACTTTCTGCAGCATTGTGTTAGACTGAACAAAAATTAAGACAGCGCATCTTTGTCTGCTATCAAAAGCATCTACCCTTTCCACCCTTCATACTTAATCATCAGCATTTGAAACTGTCTTTCCCACATCCTTGACAGACTGGTAGGTTATAGTTAGAGAGGGGAAAGTCAGTTTAATTAACATAAGCGCAATAAAGTCTAGGATATTCTTTTACCTTTTCTTTCCACTAAGTTAAAACTAGCAGTCTTAGATCAAAAGGAATGAATGTCTTTTCCAAATAGTCTCCAAAAGAGAATATTGGCAATATTTTACTTCTGGATTTTATAAAGTTTTTCTTCTACTTAGAACTCATAAAGTCTTTAAATAAATGTTTTTGAGTTAATTTCACTGACAACAATATAGATGATGTGTATGTTAGTATAACACATACTCAAATCAATGCAAACTGTCATTTTTCTTGTATAGAAAATACAGTATTTTTCAGGGAAAGATAGGTTTGCAGAAATAATGTACTAATTTGAAAATCTTATTATTTTCTTACCTTGAATATCAAACAGATTTTGAAAGATGGATTTGGCTCTATACAGCATAGACCTTCAGGACGTCAAACTGATAGAGGTTGCAGACTCAAAGAGCATCACAACATGTCAGCAGCTTCTACCATTATCACAGTGAAACTAAGAAAGAGAGAAATCCAGACCTACTGTATATTATCACAGACTAAAGACAACATACAAAAAGTCAATAGATTAGAAAGACACACATGGTCTCGAGCTCTCTTTTTGTATTTAGTGTGTGGAAAAGTTAGAGAAATACATGTAATGAATTTGATGTAATACAGTCATTTCCCTGAAGACTAAGAAGTCAAAATATGTCATGGATGCTTCATGAATTTAGTAAGAGTTTGCCGTGCCTCTGCTATTTCTTTACATGGGTAACCTCATATTACACATTGTAAATAATGGCAGTAATTTTATGTGTTTTAAGAATCTTTAGGGGCTGGGTGATGGCTCAGCAGTTAAGAGAACTGGCTGCTCTTCCAAGGTCATGAGTTCATTTCCCAGCAACCACGTGGTGTCTCATAACCATCTATAACTAGATCTGATGCTATCTGATGTGTGTCAGCAACAGTGTGCCCATATACATATAATAAATAAATAAAAATCTTTAAAAAAGAAGCTTTGGTTGTCTATAATCGCATGTAATAGCAATTTACATGGATCTATCACATAGTAAGAACCCAATATTATTAAGTAATTAAAATTTTATCTAAAAGATATTGTGATCAGCTACTAGAAATCTATGAACTAGACCATAAAGACAAATGGAATATGACAACAAAGGAAATCAAAGTATATTAGGAAAAAGAATGTATTCATAAAAATTCAGCAAAAATATTTGTAGGTTTATTTTGCCTACAATGATCTATTACAATATTTTTGCAGCGCAATGGGAAGTAGTAATATCCTGCTTTAAAGGTAGAAGGCAGAATGAAATGAGAGACTTCTTACATGTATTACAAAAAGTAAAGAACTCTTAAACAAGAGTTCTTATATTCACCTATCCCAAAATAATAATAGTTTAATTTAATGTGTTTAAAAGTATAAAATACCTCTTCTCTCACTGAAATGTATTCAGTGAATGTGCAAGTTCTATATATCTCAAAATAAGTGGGCTACTTCATTTATAAAGTGTCAGATACGTTTGGCTCCCAGGCTAACAAATTACATAGGTATTGATATACAATTTATTACTTTTAGAGATCTGCCTATCAGAGCAAAGCCCTTTTATTCATTTTCATTTTTTCCTTATGCCTTGAGTCTAGGCTGTTGATTTTGGATGAAATTTCCCCATCACAGAGTACAACATAAGAAAAATATAATACCATGTAGAAACAATAGTGACAGAACAGAAGTTCTGAAGTGGTAATGTTTTCTAAAGCAATAGATTAAGTTATACAAACTTTATAATTACCCTTTAGAAGAAAAGCCAGGTCAAATTTTAGTTCAATTAACCTCTAGAGTGTCTCATTAATCAAAACCCACTTAAAGTGATTTTCTCATTCTAAGCACACCGCAATGTGTAATGTGCTGTTTATAAATACTCAGGAAGCTCGCTGGAGTCATGTCACAGCAGTCGATTTTTGTTTTTCTTGCTTATTCAATTGGTTTTGGTTTTCTTTCTTTGCTCTGTCTTTGGAGACCTTTATGAGGAAAGGACTAGTTGATCATTTCATGGTACATATCTCCCTGTTTACCAGTCCACTGATTTTAGAAATATGAGATACATACAAAGAGGGAAGTGAGTTTGAATTTAAAATGTGTAAGTCATGGTAGACAAGCAGCCCAGAGATTGTATCAATGCCATTACATCAGTGACAGATTTTAAGTAGAAAAAAAAAAGAAGAAGAAGCATATGAGAACAGTGAGATCTGCCTTCCATCCTCCCTTAACATTTTTGCCTTCAGTTAGACATGGCTGAAGCAATAATGTCATAGCTTTCTCACTCTGCCCATCCAGTACATGCAAGTAGCCCTGAGGGAAAAATGGTACATCTATTGGTCAAGACAATTTTAAAGAGCAATGTGGTACATTGCATTATGGGTACAATATGCAAATTTCCAAGAGAGAAATAATAACATTTCTCAAATCAGAATAAACTGAAATTTCACTGAATCTTCTGCATTCTTTGCTATAAGAGCATGTTTACAGCAAAGTCAGCTAGACAGGCAAAGGACTAAAAATTCTGAGGATTTCCAAGATGAGAAGGAGGTGAGGCTTGGGAGACAGCTCAGCTGATGAAAGGGTGGTCCCTGCAAATATAAGGAGCTGAGTCTGATCCCCAGAATGTATATAAAAAATAATGCATTGTGGCTTCTGCTGTAATCTCAACTCTGAATAGATGGAGACACAGTTATCTCTGGGAATCACTGGCCTGAATAACTTTATCAATAAGCCACAGAACCCAGTCTAAGACATTTCCTCACAAAATAAGGAAATCAGCTCTTGAATAATAGTTGTTGGGCTTGACCTCTGGCCTCCATACATATGTCCTCATAGCTGAATGAACAATTGGATACAATTGTGCACACTCACATATACCAGTACACACATTAATTATAACAGGAAACAATTACAAATGAATTGAAAATAAATAAATAAGGTAATAGATTAATGATTTACACCATATATTCTTTGTATTACTGCAATTATTTCTGATAATTCAGATAACCCAAATTATATATAGGTGAAAGTAGTATAAAAGAAACAATATTCAGTGAGAAATTGATACTAATTACTTAAAGTTAGGATTGTGATAATATTCATGTCTTTAATCCAAAATGGTATGTAAATATATAAATCTATAAGAACAATTGGATTCATATCAACATTTTATATTTGCAGTAGATGTGTTTCTATATATATGCAGCTTACGTTTTCCCCATAATCTGACACATAGGATAATATTTTGAAATTTAAAAAGACTCATTGAATATTTATTGATTCATTATTAGGTAGGTTAATAGGCTCAGTGCACCAGGGAAAGGGGAAGACATTCTTTCTGTCACAGTAAGTTATACTTCGTTGAAATGAAATGGCAATGTGTGAAGTTTAGTGTTTACTTTTAGCTAAGGTGATGGACACTGACTTCAAATAAGGATGAACATGAAAAACTAAATATCATCTAACACAATTGGAAGACCCCAGTTGTTGACTGTAATTACCTCTCCAGAATCAATGTAAATGGCTATGCATTATTGTTAATAATTCAAGACAGCTCAAATTGTTAATGCTTTCCCAACTAGAGATAGTTGTCAGTGAACTATGTAACTTATATTAATTAAAATGACTATTGAAATATTACTTTGTATATTAAATATTCCTAATCACTCCTCCAACTATTTTCTTTGTTACACTGTTTGTTGAAAATTTCCAATTCCGGGTAGAAGTGATCTGTTAATACACAGGTGAGAATGAATGGAACATGCATATACACACATATGTATGGATTTGTGGGTTTTATGGAAGGACAATTTATTTCAGTAAAGATGATTATAGTATGTGAAAGAAGTTCTATCTATGATTTAACTTGTAATCTCAGCCATATAAGGGTGTAAAGATGTTTGGCAGGTAAATCATTGGTCCAATTCACAAAGTTGTGAACTTTACAAGAGCATTGTTATCCATCAGACTTTAAATTTTCTAATTAAGAAACAAATAGATAACCTATATTTACTTACAGTAGCACTTGCAGTTATGGTCAGATTTAAAACACCTTGAGATAGTAAAGTGTTGGAAGGTATGTAAGATATATTCCAAATCAACTATTATGCTTCAAATGGGTTTACCTGAAGAACATTTGCAGTGGGTCTAAGGAAGGATCAAAGCCCATATACAAAGCTCTGCAAAAATGTGACATGGAACAAGGCCTTGTAATGGCTGCACAGGTAAGAGTGAGGTCTTCCTCAGTCATTGTCCCATCTTGTCATTGCTCTCAAGTCTTTGCTTTATTTCAGCTAATTCTCTCCCAGAAGTCTGACTTCTAAAATCTTTCTTAAGTAAGACAAAAATGAGTGTGGCCCCTGAGAATATAGTAAGACTAAATTTGAGGACAATTTTTTTTATTAGTAACTTTTTTTAAATGTTAATCAAAGGCTTTATAAGTTTGGTAATGCTCAATAACAAGATGCCCATACAATCAGAAGTGTAACCCAATACCCAACCTAGATATACCAACTACCTTTGACTGGCAGAGACAGGCGAACAGCCGTGGCAAATTGTGAGAAAGGAGAAAGTTCTACTTTAAAGGAAAATTTAAAGTGCCTTTTGAACACACAACACAACACACACACACACACACACACACACACACAAACACATACACTCTCTTTCTGTTTTCTACGTATACCATGCCTTTAGAGCCATGGTCTTGGACTGGTGGATAGTTTTTGTTTTATTTTGTTTTGTTTTGTTTGGGTTCTCTTTTTTGTTGCTATTGCTGTTTGTTTGGTTGTATTTTTTTCTTTTTGGACTATGATACCAGGCTATGGCAATTCATTCAATAGACTTTTGTCTCCAATGTTCATGCTTCTTTAAATTGAAAATTCAGTACCTCAACTAAGAGTGCATGGTAAACCTCATTCCATTTAGCACTCCAGTACAACTCCGTAGCCTTTGTTATGCTACAATGGCTTTCTTTCTCTTCTTGGCAAAAAAAGTTTATTTGACTTAGACTTTCATTTACTGTACTTCATCAAAAGAAGTCAGGGCAAGATTTCTTTTTCTTTTCTTGTATTTATTTATTTATTTTTTATTCTTTAATTCTATTTTACAGTCCAGATTTATCCTCATTCAGATCCACTCTCCTATTGTTCAGGGTTCAACATCCCACATCTCCTCATCTCACCCCTACTCCCATCTCCAAGAGGATGACCCCACACACACACACACACACACACACACACACACACACACACACCACACCACCACCACACCACCACCACCAGACATCTTTACTCCCTGAGGCCCCAACTCTCTAGAGGGTTAGATGCATCTTCTCTCACTGAATGGAGACCAGGCAGTCCTGTGCTGTATATGTATTGGGGAACTCATATCAGCTGGTGCATGCTACATGGTTGGTAGTTCATTGTCTGAGAGACCCTGGAGGTCAGGTTAGTTGAGACTGCTGGTCTTCCTATGGGGTCGCCCTGCTCAGCTTTTTTCAGCTTTTCCCTAATTCAGCCATGGAGGTGGGAGGTCACCATTAGTTAGGTGTAAATATCTGCATCTGACTCTTTCAGCTGCTTGTTGGACCTTTAGAGGGCAGTCATGATAGGCCCCTGTTTGTAAACACACCATAGCATCAGTAATAGTGTCATGCCTTGGGGCCTCCCCTGAGCTGGAACAATGACTTTCTTAAAACTAGTAGCCTTTTCCTGGTGTTTAAATTCATGGACTTGACTACATCTTCATAGCTTTATGGCTTCCCACTTCTTTATGTATTTAGAATACTACTGTTTTATTTTCTGTTAAGCATGCCTTTCTTTTAAGGTGATTTTCTTACTTCTTGAGATTTTTTTTCTTTCTGAAAAGTATATCCTCCTTCAATCCTTTTCTTTTTAAATTAAGTCCAGTATACTTATTTTTTTCCCAACTACTTTATCCTGCTTTCTCTTCTTTTTCTGATCTGTGTATAAAATCCATAAGTACTTCCGGCTTCAGTTACTCTAATTTTATTCTGCCTCATTTATTCTCAGTATATTTTTATCCACGGAATTTATGGATTATGTTATAATAAAGAAGAGGAGTACATAATGAACAAACTAGTAAAAAGGAACTTTCCTTTCTAAGATAAAGCACATAAAACTGTATCTGAAATTTTTATAATGATATTTTAATGAGTATAACTTGGATGCCTATATTTACAGATAATGTTGGCAACTTTAAAGGATATAAAGTCTCGAGAACAAGTCTTAGTTATTAAGGGATTTTGCCTTCAGTGTCGAAAATTTAGTAAAGTTCTGAAGTGATTCATGTACTTTTATTTTAAAATTGCCTGAGATAGTTGAATTTGTCTTACTTGGGTTGTGGTGACAAGCTTATTAATCTCAATAAACAATGGATCCTAGGAATTTTATTATTGGTTTCTTACTAAAAATGAGTCATTTATTTTCTCACTGCCTTTTACCTCCATATTTTTCCACAGAAACTTATCATATGACTCAGTTTTATATAAACTAAACTGTAGCTTTAATGACATGTTTAATTTTCAAGTAAGATTCTAAATATCTAGTGAAATTCTATATTCTTTCTTTGGTTTGTCATCCACATTTAGAGGACAGAGTACAGATGCTGAAGACCCGAGGCATGGGAGAATCTCCAGATACATGGAATAAACTTGAGTGACTGGAACGGATAGGCACTATTCTCTAGTCTGCATTGAAGATTCAAATGAATATCGAGGAATTCATTTCAGGCTTAAGTCATTAAAATATCTTTTGATTTGAAACAATATGTTTGAACAACTCTTAAGACTGAATATAACTAACTAAATAATTCACTATAAGTAATGAGGTAATTAGAGAAAGCTAAGAAATTTCATTCCATTTTATATCTGCTACATCTGACAAAAAAGTTGATTCACAGAAAGTTCTTGGTGAGAAATGTTGAGTTAAGAAATTCTCAAAGATCAAATTTATCAATGAAATCAATATCCAGAAACAGTTGGTTATAACCAGTGCCATGTCACATACTGCTCTAGCTACCATCCCATCCTGGGTAACTAGCACCATGATTTCTTGGTGGATTTGCTTTGTTGTCCTTTTGTGTTATAATGTATACAAATAAGTTAGCATACAATACAAAACACAGGACATTGCTCAGCCCATTAGAAAGCAAACAGATAGTTTTGCACTGGTGTTATTACAAGTAATAATACTTTTATAGATATTCTATTCCATCATTTAGGAGAAATTTATAGAGTTAGTTTTTTTCAAATAACTTATTTCTCTTGATATTACTTTTTTATATATCTCAAAGGATATTTTAATTAAAAAAACTAAACATAAACCATCTTACCTGAAAGCTTTGTTCATAACTGTGTCCCATTTTTCTTCTCAAATTTACACTAAAAGAATATTTTTAAAAGTGTCTTACATCTAATTTTTCTTGTGATCCTTCTGGAACTTAAAATGAAGGTTTTAATTGTCAAATTGATCTGACCTATGTGGTTATGTTAAAATTGTCCAGCAATTTTTAGATAATGACCAATAAATGGGCATAAGTGTGGGTAGGGTGTCTCTCCATATCCTTCATTCTACAAATGATGTATCTTCTATGTTAGATTGAGTCACCTCACACAATCATAATATTTATGTAAGGAAAACCTTCATCCTATGTCACATTTCTTGGACATTTTCCAGAAACACATGACACATCCATCCATAATTTCCCTGCTTGTTCACTATAGGTTGTGCAACAAGTGCTGTCTCTTTTCTAAGCAATAATTATTAGTGTGTTAGAAGAAGATAAAACTGACACCATCTATGTTCACTTTTACCTAGTAATGTCTCTCAGGTAGGGTTAAATACTTGAATCACTATTTCTCTATCCCTATACTCCAAAGAGATATTTGTTAATACATCTTTATCAAGACCATCTATAAAATCTATATTTTTATGCAGTGGTTAGTCATCAGTACTTACCTCCTACTAGATCTATCAAAGCACTTGACATATCTGATGATCACTTCTTGTAATCTAATTTCATACTTGGCTTCCAGGACATTTCTCCCATGCATTTCCTCTTCCATTTCTTACCACACTTATCATTAATATTTCAGTTCCCTGATTGCTCCTTCTCATCATGTATGTCTCTTAAAATGAGACGCAGCCTAGTTCTTGGAATTCTTATTTCCTATACTTTTCTAACTTCACAGTGTCTTGACTTCAGGTCTCATCAACATCCTGAAAGTTTTAAAGTTTATTTCTTCCATGTCTTGTATCTTGATTTTCACTCTATATCTTTCGTCTCTGTCCACATCTCTCTGTCCATATGAGTGTGATCTGAAATTAATTGCTTCTAACAGAAAACAATTCTTCTTTTGGATCTTGATATATAGTGAGGATCTGAGAAACAATTAAAAAGTATAATACAAAATAGCACACGAGATAGAGAAGAATCAATGATATTTAATAAATTTAGTGTTTTGTGATGCCTATTTTATTTGAAATTTCATTTTACTTTGCAATTCCTTTTCTTTTATAAATGAATATCCTTTTCATGGCTTTAAGGTATACTTTAGTATGCGTGATAAAATGCATGTAATCACCCTTGGTGAGGTTGTAAGAGTCCTGAAGTTTCGTACAAATGCAAGAGTTTTCATGTCATAATAGGTATGGTATGGATAATGTATTCCATTGGTGCATTTTCTGCTGGTTAGAAAACATTGCATTGTACACTAGATCCTTTGCAATTTATCCATCCATAAGGTCATCGATTGGCAAATTATGGTCATGATGACTTGAATTCCTATGTCAGAGTCATCACTGTGGATAAGAAATTTTATTATGGTAAATTTGACATGATAGTAATTGAAAATTAAACAGCCTTCCTCATGTGGCACTCCATTTTAACATTTAAGAATTTACCTTGGTATCTACATGATATGTCTCATGTCAAAAAGAGAATGAAAATATATTATCTTCATTAAAACTCAGAAATAAAATATACTTCCCTCCCCTAAAAATAGACAGCGTAAGTCTGAGAATGTCCAGGTTTTCCTGTGAACAAATATCCTGACTCTATCCTTGATCGGGCTGGCATCAATACAACAGGTCTGTTGTTAGAATTCAAATACATCTGTGAAGAGAGGGACTGCTCTCTAGGAAGCCCAACTAAGACCATGGGAAAACAAAACCACTTCCAAAGATTACAGATTTGATTTAGAAGAACCCAAAGAAAACATGGCATGGTGTGAAAGTTATGGTCTGGGATGGCTCTGGCTGGCTTCATTTAGATGATGTGGTTTGCGCATTCCACTCAGACCAAACACCTTGCTCTGCTTGCCTATTAACAACTGAAGTCCTTCAGGTCTGTAACAGACTTGGCTTTACTGGGATTGTGTTAACTACTCTTTAAGCATCAAAGTAGGAGGGCAAATTAGAAAGAAAACTCTGAGGGTGAGAAATTCTCAGAACCAGCTTTTAAAGCACACTGCTATTTAAGTCAAGCTTGAAAAAGAAATCCATGTTGCCTGTGTCTGACTACAGAATCCAGTCATTACAAGAACATATCTCTCTGGTTTGTTCTCTGAGTGAGAATAAATTGCTAGAGGAATTTTTAATAAAATAATGTAGGGCTCCTGGCCCCTTAACCCTCTGACCCCTCATCAAACACAGCCTTACTTCCTCTCCTAATTGGTGCCTCAGCCTGTCTTTCACTTTGTGATTGTATGTAACTTCACCTTAAGGGAGCTAAGGGTCTCTACCTGAGAGCACCACTGTTCATGTTGAAGTCTTTTGGATATCTTGAAATTCCCCTTTGGAGTGAATGCTGTCATGGATGGAGAGTGACACAATTCACAAGAGAGCTGTGTCTAGAAGAACTCCCTACACACTGGGTAATAGCCTCTAAAGAAAGTTTCTTTTGCTTTAGGACAAAGCAGAGTGTTAACTTCATAAACCCTCTTGTATTTACACAGGGATGTAGCTGATTTGTGCTGGTTTGTCTCTCTATGGGTCACCTCACTCTTTCCTTCTGTTGTATTTTATAAAAAAAAAAAAAAAGGGAAAGAAAAAGAAAAAAAAAGGAAAAAGAAACAGAAGGCATAATATGTTTGGTGGAGTCAAAGAATGGAGTGGGGGAAGGGCGTGCTTCTGCAGGCTCATGCTGAGGCATCCCTTCCCTCTGAGGTACCAGTCACAAGATGGGTATAGTACAGAATAGAGTTTTATTTAGGGCATAGGAAGGGAGATGAGGGGATAGTAAACACAGAAAGGCAGACGGGGGGAGGGAGGGAGAGAGGGAGGAGGGAGGGAGGGAGGGAGGGGAGGGGATGAAGGGAGAGGGAGGAGGGAGGGAATGGAGGGAGGATGGAGGGAGAGAGGGAGGGAGAAAGAGAGTGCCTCTATGAACACTTGGAGAGAGAGTAGGGGGGGAAGGATGGTGAAAGGAACAGAAAGTAAAGAGGGGCAAGAAAAATCAGTACAACATGGCTATTTCCAGGTAAACTGTGGGGCAGAGCATAGAAGAAATGCTCTCTTCTCTCTCTCATCTCATCTCTCTCTCCCTCATCTCATCTTCTCACTCTCTCTCCTCTTTAAATCTTTTTAGCTTTTCTATGCTCTATACTCCTTTCTCATTTTTCCGTTTTCCCTCTCTTTAACAGCTGAGTAAATGTTGAAGAATTACTGGCAAGTAGAGTCACTAATTACCTGTAACTTTCAGTGTTTTCTCTAGTTCCAGAGAAAATTATTAGTATTAAACAGCTCTGTTACATCTATTGACATGTTGGTCCTTCAAAGATACTTCGATTTGTTTAGAATTTCCCACGAGTTTGTGTCAAATGTAAACATGAGTAAGTAAATATTACATTTCACAGTGCTCCTTCTTTCATTGTTTGAGTCTTTAACTGAGAGCACAGTTTTGACAGTTACAACTAGGAACAAGATCCTCTTCTCTCCTCTCCTCCTTTCCCTTCCACTCCCTTCTCCTTCATTCCTCCATTCTCCTCCTCTCCCCTACCCTCCACTCTCCCCTACCTCATTCTCTCCCCCTTTCTGTCTCCTCCATTCCCCTTCCCCTCCTCCCTCCCCCTCTTCCTCTTCTTCTCCTCTTCTCTCCCCTCCCCTAGCCCCTCCATCCCCTCCTTTACTCTCCTCTCCCTTTCTCTTCTCCTCTTCCCTCCCCTCCAGTCCCCTTTCCTCCTATCTCCTCTCTCTTCCTTTTTCCTTCTACCTTTTCTTTTATAGGATTTGCCATGTGGTTTATTCTAGCCTTACTTTGTACTTTCCCTGTGTTTACTTTTCGTCCTTTCACTATTCTACTGCATTCTCCTGGTACCTTAGTCCCTCCTAACCCTAATTTTAACTCTTTGAATTCCTGTTTCCTATGCAATATCCATCACTAAATACATTTATTTAATCTATACTTGGGAGAATAAATTACAGATCTGGGAGCTGATTAAGTGAAACAAATATTACAGGCACTTTAATTTACATTGGAATATTATGTCACTGGGTCTTCTATTCAGGCAAACTAGCATGTTTTCTTTTCTGCTTTTATTAAGATATAAAATAAAATTTATACCAAGCAATCAATAAAACAAAATGAAGACTGCATTTTGGTATTAAGAAAACTCCAAGTCTAAGGCCAAAATAGTAACATTTCTTCAGTGAAATCTTATATGACACAATACAGACATCTTGAATGACTCAATAGAGCAAGGAAGCAAAGAAACTATGTAACTCTGGGGCATGAGTAGGCTTTAAACCAAGCTAAAAACTCTCATATCATTGTTAGAGATAGAAAAACACTAGAGGAGATATTACACTCATAAAAGAACATCCACTAATAGTTCAATCATCAAATCTTTCTTTCCCTTTTTACTTTTTAGTTTCTACTTACTTCTTAATAGCTCTGACCACACATTCTTTATTCTCTAGACTACTTAAGAACACAAGGAAGACTGTGCTATTTAGGGGCTGTCCTGCACAGGCTATCTTATTAATAGAGAATTCCACTAAACTATCATTTATTTTGTTTATATATTATCGTGAATAACACATGGTTTTCTGCACAGATCTTTTCTAAATCTAGTTTTATAGTAATGTTTTTTACTTACATAAAAAATCATTATTTTTTTACCCAAAGAAACATACCAAAGCATAATCCTAGTCTGTGATATGATGTAGGACTAAATATGTCAAGTACAAGAGTAATGAAATAGGAGTTCATAATCATGTTTATGCATTATCTTTAGTAGATGTTTAGACATTTGGGTTTCTGGGCTATTGATTACCAATAAAAATGAATTTTGCTTATAAAGTTCATCTGTGCAAACTATGGAGGCCAAACCTTAAAGTATAACTTTAAGGATATCATAATGTTTCAGCAGGTAAAGGTGTTTGGTTCCAAGCACGATGATCCATGTTCAGTCCATAGGACCCATATGACAGATGTAGAGAAATAATTGCAGGATACTGTTTTTAATATTCACAAACATGTCATGGTACATAGTACTCCTTATAAAACTAAAATATTTTTGAAGTGATAATAATGTTAGAGATTAAGAAAAAAATGAGGCAGTAGATAAAAGGATGTAATTAAAATCAAGAGTGGATAGTGGGGCTGAGAGCCCCACTGTTGGCTCAGTTGATAAAATAATTGCTGCAGTGGATCCAAGCTCAGATTCCCAACACCCATGTCAAATACAACACAAATGCACATCTGTATTCCAGTTCTGGAAGACTATAGACAAGCGTATCCATAGAGCTTCTAGCAATTTGGTTTAGCTGTAATTTAAAGTTCCAGGTACAATGATAGATCTTGTCTAAAAAACAAGTAGATGGAGAGTAATTGTGGATGATAACAAATGTTAAATTCTAGATGGACTTGACATAGCATGCACATACTTTAGGAACACACTTTAGCATGTTTACTGTCCTAATATTGCACAGGGAGAAAATACACACACACACACACACACACACATACACACACACACACACACAAGTAAATAAACCCTTCTTCAATGTAAAGTAAATGGATATCATATGTAGAGTATAGTGGTGTGACTATGCTTGGCCCATGTGAGAGTATCAGTATTTGGACGTATGGCCTTGTTAGAAGAGGTATTCCCTTGTTGGAAGAAGTGTGTTACTGTATAGGTAGACCTTGAGGACTCCTATGCTTAGTCTCTGCCCAATATAGAATGGAGTCCCCTCCTAGCTGCCTGCAGAATGCAGTCTCCTTTTGCTGTATTCAGATCAGGATGTAGGATTCTTGACTCCTTCAGCACCAAGGCTGCCTTCCATAATGCAATGTTTCCCACCATGTATGATAATGACTGAACCTCTGAGACTGTAAGCCAGCCCTAATTAAAGGTTTTCTTTCAAAGGGTTGCCTTGCTCCTGATGTCTCTTCACAGCAGTGGAAACCCTACATCACAGAGAAAGCACATGAGGTCTCTATAATTTAAAAACTGAAGAAGTATCCTGAGAAATATTCGAGTCAAGTAACTACAGAAGCAGCTATCTGAGTTTGGATATCACTCTGGTATTAAATTGTGGTGTCAATTTTATGTCAAGTGAACATACTCTGAAGTCATTTGTCATGAGGCATGTCCTTATACTCACAGATAAGCACTAGGGAACCAGGAATGTTAAACACATAGAGTTGTTGCTTCAGAGGAAGGATGAAGAACATGTTATCAGCCTGGAAACCTGGAAGTGAATGTGGTTCATCTACATCATGATCTTGTCAATATATAGAATCTATCTTTATGGAAGGTGTGACATGTAGACAATCTATAGAGCCCATTTTATGAAAATATTACATATTATTTATAAAGAGTTTCAATGTATAATCTTAAGTTTATTGAACACACAGGATTAAGTTAATTATTACTAATTAGCCATGATAAACTGAACTGCCTTCTTGCCTCTCAATGATTAATCCTTTCTCTGCTGGTCTTGGTAATCACAGAGATTCCTAGAGGCAACTTCATTAGAAAACGGTCCTTTGCCTTACAAAGCTTTCAGTTTCATGAGGTTCATTTATTAATTGCTGTTCTTGTGCCTGAGTTGTTCCCTGTTCAGGAAGTCATCTACTGTACCAATGAATTCAAGGCTATTTCCATTTCTCTTATTAGATTTAGTTTACTGGTTTTATGTTGAGCATTTGGTCTACATGGACTTGAGTCTTGTGCACAGTGATAAATATGGGTCTATTTACATTCTTCTACATGTAGACATACTGTTAACCAGCACAATTTGTTGAAGATACATTCTTTGTTCCATTGTATGGTTTTGCTTCTTTGACAAAAATCAATTGTCCATAGGTGTTGGATTTAAAAGGAGAGAGGAGAATGGAGAGGGGTTGAGAGGGTGAGAAGTAAGGAAATGAAGAGGGGGCTGCTACCAGAATGTAAAGTTAATAAATAAATAATTAATGAATGAAAAAAAGAAAAGAAAAAATCAAAAAGGAAAAGAAAATAGCTCCTAAAGATTCATCTGTAGGATTGCCTGCAAATCATTTTGTTGATTAAGAATAGTTCAGGTCACTTGGTTGGTGCCATCTGCAGATAGGTGGTCCTGGCATTTACGGGAAAACAAATTGAGAAAGGAAGGAGGAGCAAGACATGATATCAATCCCCTAAGATCTATACTTCCATTTCTGCCAGCTAAGTCTATGATATCCATTCCTACCTTAATTATGCTTCAGTACAGATATTAATCAAACTTTTACAAGCCAATAGCTTTGTTCTCATAAAGTTGCTTTGGTTCATGGATTATAAGCTGCCTAAATAAGTAATAATAATAATTCAATGCAATAAATGAATAAAGAAAAACTATAAAAATCAAAGATAAATAGCCCAAAGTATTATGTGGATGGCAAACATGTACACTGAATAGTTTCAGTACTGAATGAGGCAATCTCACATACTGGTCCTTAGTAGTAAGGATAAATTAGAGAGAAAGCAAAATATACATCCCCTGTCTAACCCCACTGGCGCTTGCCATTCCACTAAAGCAAGCTTATACAGTAAACAACTTTACCATAGCTGACGTCGTAATAGGTATGATACAATAAGTAAAAAAAATAATCCCCAAATTAAAAAATAAAAAATTACAATCAAAAAAAACAAAAAAAAGAATGGATAAAGAATCTAAAAAAAAAAAAAAATCACTCCCAATTTTTACATGTAGGTAGTAGTTACCTGTAACTACTCTCTCACTACCATAATCACAGAGGGTTTCTTTTATAATGTTTAAATTATATTTATCTTTATTTTTGTGTGTGCCCATGCATGTCAACACAGTGTGTGTGCTGACGTTTAAGGATGACTTAGAGTAATCAGTTCTCAGCTTTCACCTTGTGGATTCTAGCAATAAAACTCAGGTCCTCAGAATGCGTCCTAGGTAGCTCTCACTACCCAAGGGTTTATTGTAATATGTTTTTAAATTTTTCTTATTAATCTAGACATATAAAATTTACTTTCGTATTTTCTACAGTATTATAGGTAAATAGGTGATGTCTCTGCCCTGTGCAAATATTGTGCCATCTATCAATGTATAAATTCTCTTGTAAAGATTCTGAGACTTTCATTTCTTGAGTAATGAATCAGAGTGTTGTTGAGAGCCTGGGTATTGGGAAATGTGAGCATTCCTTAGAAATGAAAGTAGAAAATTTTGTATAACATTAAGTAAGTGACAGATTCCTATGAAATGGGTTAAATATAATATTTAATTATAAGTGGAACCTTCTTGGATCACCTTAAGTGAATTTGTGTGTGTGTTTGTGTGTGTGTGTGTGTGTGTGTGTGTGTGTGTGTGTGAATAGCTGAGAACTGTAACTGAAATTGAAACACTATCAGTAAGTGTGGAACATGTAGAGACTGGTCAAGGTACTTCTGGTTCTCTGGGCAGTTATGTGTTTGAACACTGAAAACCATGTAAGATAAAGTCTGATCTCTCAGGTAAATTCTATTACTGAATCATTGGGATAATGTAGTTTCATTGGTTAAACTTTTTATATTATTATATAGTTGGTAATATTACTTTCATTTATATGTGTATATTTCTTCTACACAATATCCATTGATAACTTACATACACATTTATTTACTAAGTGGTGGGCTCATACTTAATACCCTTGATGTTATGATGATTTTACACACATGATTGACATAACATCTAGTAATGGAGTTTTTCCTGGTTCTATTCTTCTTTATTCTCTTTCTCTGCACTTAACAGGCTACACTTCAAATTCCTCTGTATTTCACATATGCAATGATTTAGAAATGGACTCTCCCCCAAAGACCTATGTGCTAAAGATAAGGTCTTTAGCCTACTGCCCTATTGATGATGGAACTTCTAAGAAGTGGACCTAATGGGATGCCTTAGATAACTGAAACTGTGTCCTAAGAGAGGATGATGGGATACGATCACATTTCTTTTTCTGCTTCTCACTCTTCAAGAGTTGAGCATCACTGATCCATCCTGAGCTCATGCTTATGATGGGACAGGTTGTCACAAGCCCACTTCAATGGAATATATAAGAATAGACTAAATCATAATCCAATTTAAAATTTTATTTCATTTAAAGTTAATTATATCATATGTTTTGCTGCCATAATTGAAACCTGGCTAATTCAACCAAAAATATAAACTTCAACATACCTTTTCAAGCCTACAAAAACTTTTGTTCAGGCCAATAAATATCACTGTGCACTTACCTGATATCATTTTGCTAGTGGATTCTTAACATGTTTTATTTAGAGGCTCTGCTATCCCTATTTTGTACCTGAATGTGATTTTCCTATTTTTGTTTTTCTCTCTGCAGTATGTCTGTTTCACTAGGGAGGAATTTTTCACCGTTAATAAAAAATCATCTAAAAGTTTAGAGTTCACAAATAAAAGGTAAACAGCTTTTTGCTCAAATTTATTATAGGCATGATATTTTGAAATATGTATACATTATAAAAATGGAATTAGGTTGTTGAATCCAACATTTGACATTCTAATTAGTCTATGATCAAAATTGAAATTCTAGATTAAAGAGAAATCATAGACAAATGTTTACTCTAGAGGATTTAGCAAACATAAAGCATGATTTAACTATAATAAAGTCAAATCTATGCTTTTACTATCTGCATCTCAACGTATTCTTTGTGGAATGAGTGCAGATAATCACTCTGAAAATAGTACAGGAAACACTCATTTGTTTCCTGTAATCATATAACTATGAAATGCACTGGTATGCCAAACACATGGGAAGTTGTTTTTCATGCCCAGAACCTGCCAACCACATGGAATAATTTGCAAAAACACATTTGGTAGTGCTATGTGGATTTTTAAAAATATTCCATGTTCAGTAGCTCTTGTGATATATAAATCAAACCAACCTGTATTTAAATGTGTATTGAATTCACTGCAGAGTCCTTTTTGCATAATGCACTTTTGAACAAGGTCATTCTTTTCCTAAACATTCTTCAAATGAGAGCAGGCATGTGTTAGTCTCCTGAGCATAGGTGATATCTGCTGTATTTATTATTTAGGAAATTTTGGGGAAAGGTATCAACATTTTATGAGTGTGTAAACGTTCCCGGAATCCATTACTTATAGTTACACTCTAAATAGTCCTGTTCCCTTCTGTAGAGCTACTATTTCTCCAATTATACCCAATGAATACATTCCCTTTATTTGCCTGGACTAAACTAATTCACTTACCATTGAGTCCTTGTGTCTGCCATGGAGCCACATTTTGCTGGAAGTTGCTGGCTCAATTCTGAAGTGACTATTCCATACACACATGCATCGAAATGCCCATGCACTAGAATTTTACGTCCCTTTTCATCATGAAGTTGAAAGTCAAGACACAACTATGAGGGTTTTTATTATGTGATTCCAAGGCATTTAAGAGCAGACCACATGGAGAACAGAAAGAAGGCATGTGGAGAAAAGAACACAGATATTTTTGACTTCAAAGAAAACAGTAAGGTATAAATAAGTCACCCTCTCACCATTGCTTACATGTGTCTATTACCTTTTAAAAGTGTCCAGGGGTACTAAAATATAAGTGAAAGTAACTGTTCCTTCCTGCAAGTACTCAAGTATGCCCATCAGAGAGCGATGCACATGCTTGAGCTTTTCTTGTCAGTTCAATTACCTAGTAGAGGCATACTCGTTCAACCAATTCAAATAATGTATATGTGCTTATTATACAAAAGCATAAAGTGTCCTGGGTGCCTTTTGTACTTAGTAATTTTATGCTTATTAAATTTACAGGTTTTTTCCTTAGGATGTAAATGCATCTATATTGTTTACTTCAATTTGTTTGGGTATTCTAAAGAATGAAGCATGAGACTCGTCATCCTATTCAAGAGTCTGCTATTTTAGTTAATTAAAAAATACAATTAACTTATTTGAATAAATGCTTAGTTTCCCATACTTCATCATTGTGTGTAATATTGCACCTCCTCTCTGTCATAAAAACACATGAAATAATAAATACCACATCCCCACAATCTTTGGCAGTACAGTATTTTTGAATTTCCTTTGGCATGCATTTATGTATAAACTGGGGGACTTTGTTTTAAAAATGGGATATGTAAATTGTTGAAAATTAAAATTTTCCTCTTTGTTCAGTGGCTAAGAAAATTGGAACACAGACACGCACGCACACGCACACACACACACACACACACACACACACACACACACAAACAAACAAACCTTTTTTTTTACTTTATTATCTCAGTAGAATATAGAGGGCATTTAGGTCATAATGTTGGAGATTTTTGTAACATGAATGTTAATATTTTGGCTATTTTACCCATTGCTTAGATAAAACACATAACAAAAACAGTTTAGGAAAGTAAATGATTTCCTCAGATCATGCCGGTACAGTTTATCATGACAAGGAATCAGCAGTGGCTTGTAACAGGTACTCACATTGTATATTCAGTCAGAAATCAGACAGAGATAAATATTCCTGTTTATCTCTATTTTCTCCTTTTTATTTCTATACTAGACAAAAGATCATATGCTGATGCCACTCACATTTAACCTAGTTCTGCTTGCCTCAATTAACCAAGTCTGTAGTCTCCCTCATGACCTATCCAAATGATTGTCTAGGAAGTTATTCTAGATCCTGTCAAGATGGGAATATATTAACCACCACAGCTAAAAATGCTCCAAAATACTCCTGAGTGTTGGGACATTTCTAAATATTCTCCTATCTGTATATTTTACTTATCTCTGAGAGTTCCTTGGATTGCATTTTGATTCTGCATCAGCATTCGTGGAAAATTTGTTCTGTGGTCCAGGATCTTTCTCAGTTTATATTCATCAAAATGTTCTTGATGCTGTTTTATTTCTGTCTTTTCTTCAAGCAATTTTTAGCACCAGCTCCTTTCTGTAAAGAACAAAGTAACAGTGAAATGACAGCTTCCCTAGAAGCCATCTAAGTGACTTCCTACGCTCTGGTTTGTTTGTTCTCCTTAGAAAAAATCAGAGACACAAACCATGGGCTACATCTGACAGGATGCTGAGTTGGACTCAGTTTTTAGTAGGCATCATGCTGTTTCAAACAGTTATGCAGGCAGAAGAATAGATTGGATCAGAGGGAAGCAATTGATGAGATAGTATTATGTAATTTGTTCAAAACACATCAATGTCATTCTAAAGGTAATATCTGGCAATATAGTAGAGATGGGGGCTATTGTGTTGAACACTTTAGGGGCATAACATTTTGTTGAACTGACACTAGTGTTATGGATAGTAGATGGACTGGCTAATTTATGAAGGACAAGAAGTTTATATATGTGTAGCATTGCTTAGAGTTGGGAATGAAGACGAGAAAATTAGTGTCAGAGATTAGTTCTTTCTCATGGGATGGATCTTAAGGTGTGCCAGTCATTGTCTGGCCATTCCCTCTGCCTCTATATTTGTCCTTGCACATCTTGTAGGCACGATACACTTTGGGTCAAAGGTTTTGTGGGTGAGTTAGTGTCCATATCTCTTCACTAGGAGTCCCTCCTGGATACAGGAGGTGGCCACATCAGGTTCCACATTCCCCACTGCTAGAGTCTCAGCTAGAGTCATCCCGATAGACTCTCTGGGATTTCCCTGACCCTAACCCTGTCCCAGGTCTCTGGAAAGTCTCACAGATGCTCCCATCCTCTGCCCTTCCTACATATGATGCCCCTGTACTGTTCATCACACCATCCTCTCTCTCTTATGCATACCCTTACCTCTATCCACTATGTCTATTTTGTTTCGCTTTCTGAATAAGATTTAAGCATCTTCCCTTGAGCCTTCCTTATTTGGCTTTTTTGGGCCACTCGTTTGTTAACAACTTTTACTTTATCTTTTATTTTTTAGGAGACTAAACCACCTGCATCTGTACCAATGACATCTAAGAAATTATCATTACGTTGTGTTTCTAGGAATACAATAATATTTACCAATAGATCAATAAATTGACATTATTAGGATATTTTGTGCTAAGGTGAAAATAACAATTAAATCAGATCAATTGTGAAAATATGTGAGAAAGTCAAACATTTTAAAATTAAACCTACACATATTTCAGTTGATTGGCACTAAGAGCTATGCCACCTCTATTGAATTCTATGTTGCTTCATGCCAACTGCATCACTTGGCTTCTCTCCTGCTTCAGAAATATTGTATAACCATGAGTAACTCAAGGCCAAGAGGGAAGCCATATCCATGTATTTTACCTAAAAGCCTCCTAATATCTAGTCATTTAAATAATAAAAGCATATAATTTATATAATATAAATACAAAGATAATAGATTTGGAAAACATAAGCTGTAGGAGTGCAGAAATTCATTGTGTACACTCGATATTTAACAATATCAAAAAATAAATAAATAATTTTCCATCCTTCTCTTTTGCCTTCACTGTATGCTTGATCAACCATGGCAAAGACTCCCTAAGTTCCTCTCTTACTCCTACCAACTATATACTAGATGGCTATGAGCATTTTCTTCAATCCTGAAGTTATGCCAATCTAAATACAGTATTGCCTTTACTTCCTTAACAACTTCAATTGCTTTATGAAAGGAGCAATTTGCCTAAATACCTGAGCATCTGGAAGCCTGTCTTTTATTTACAATTTGCCTTGCAGAAAAGTCATTAAGAATTTCCAGAAAATGCCAGCTAGGTTTTTAAGATAGAATGTAAGTTATGACTCAGAAAAGCCATTTGGCTGAAGTGAAATTTTATGCAATCAAATCCCTGCAGTAAATATATTGGCAAATTATTTAGACTGTTCCACAGAGTTAGGACCGTGGCCAAGTAAGTAAGATGGAAGGAAATTTGGGCTTCCAGAGGTGATGACTTCTTCCTCTAGAGAACATAGTCTGCATGACCATGGAAGGCCTAATTGTACACTAGATCCAGAGCTTACGGAGTATAAACATGCTTCTTAAAACGTTTATTACATTTTAATATAAAGATACTCATTTGTCATATGTTGTGAGCTCAGAGGTCACTTAAAAGTATATATGTATATGTATATGTATATGTATATGTATATGTATGTAATGTATATATGTATGTATGTCACTTAAAAGTAAATATATATGTAAGGCCATTCTCTTCTTACTAAAACTGTATTATGAATAAAAGAAAGGGATCTCATAAAGGAAATGAACTGTACCTGCATTTCTTGACTCATCTCATTTGAACACAATGTCATAACCTCAATTTGTTCAGCTGTCTATGTCAACGCTGAATCTTCTTTAATTTCTAATGTAATATTTGTCCCAGATTTTCCCATATTTCTAGTCATCTTAGCCTTAAACTGCCCAAAATGCTTTGATCTTTGCCAAACATTTGTTTCTTATTTTGATGGAATCCATTATTTAGGGCATTTGACACATATTTCTTCAGTCTCTGCTTTATTTGCTACAAATTCATGATCATGCATCCCTTGATAGTCTGAAAGAAGGAGCTATCCTTTCCCCATCTAAAGGTATCCTCTATTATGCTTGTTTTAGTCTCCCCTCTTGATTTTGCATGCTTGCACTTTCTTTTGATATAGAATACCTCAGTGTTTTTGCATATGCTTTCAAAGTTCTGATGTGTAAACCCAATGGACTTGCTTTCCCACTGTCCCTTACCAAGAAAGACATTCACACATTTGCTTTTTTCAAACTCATTGATCTTCAAAAAAAGATGGTAATACCACCTATTCCCAAATTTATTTTTAAGAAATAAATACTTATTTCTTGGAGTCTTTTTAGAAATTTGTTGAACAAAAAACTTAACTTTATGGTGGCTACAGTTGCATGGTCTCTAATAAATGTTTTTTTCAGCTTGATAAAAGGAATGTAGTTTGCAGGAAAACTCTTATGTACTTTAGCATATATTCACTAACAGAAAGAGTAGAATGTCATGCATACACTTAGCACTCAATATGTTTAAATTTTTATTTTATCACACTTCCTCTTCAAAGTGTTTTCATTTATTTAAATGTTTTAATCCATTTTATTTTTAGAATACATTTAAGTTCACTGCAAATTTGACTAGAATATACAGAATGTTCCAAATATTCCCATCTGTCTTTTGTTTCTGCTGGGCTCACCTCCCTCTACACTGGGCCCCCACCCTCAACATCTTCAGCCAATGGTAACACCTTTGTACTAAAAAAAATCCTATCTTATCACCTGGAATCTATAGATTACAATAAGTAATATAGACTATATGAAGATTCAGAGTCATAGATTTAGATAAATAAAACTTCTTTTTTGCCTATTCTATAGAAAAGATATAGAAGAGTTTCACTGCTCTACAGTATATCTACTGATCCTTGATACCTGTGGTTTCTGGTAGGCATCAGTTATTTTACTGTCTTTATATTTTCACATTTTTCAGAACTTCTTATTGGTGGATTTACACATTATGGCTTCTTTCACCTGACTTTATCCACTGAGTCATCATACTGTTACATGACTAGAGAGATGTTGTTATTGTTGTTTACTTGTTGGTTTGGGTTTTTTTTTTTTTCCTAGAACTAAATAAAACTCCACTTCTGAATATTCCAGAAATTATCTAACCATTTACCCCCTTAGAAAAATGACATTCACTATCACTAAAATATTTACAAATTTTAATGAATCGACCATAAATATCCGTATGAACTCTTTTCATTTACTTTGGTAAATATTGAAAATGATACTTTCTCCCCTATGTGGTAAACATGTTTAATTTATTAAGAACTGACAAACTTCTAAAGTGAAGATACCATTCTAAATTACCACCAATAGTTAATTAAAGGTTCTGCCTCCTGTATCTTTTCTGGCATATGGTGTTACAGGTGTTCAGGGTTAACCATTCCTTAAAAGGTGTATAATAGTAATCCATTGATTATTTAATGATTATTTTTAATCATATGTGCTAAAGAGCAACATTTTTCTATACTAATACAGTATATGTAAATTTCCTTTAATTAAATTTTAAATTAGCTTGTCTATCTTCTTATTTTTTTAACTTTAAAATTTTCTTTTTTTTTATTATTTTTTGAAAGATAAACAGTTTATTTAGACTCAACAGTTCCAGGTTACAGTCTATCATGACAGAGAAGCCATAGAAGCAAGAGTTAGAGAAAACTGGCCACATCCATCACATCCACACTCAAAAGCAGAGAACAATGACTTAATGTATGCCATTCCTCCGCTCACTTTCTCATCTGTAGTCAGTCCAAGACTCTAAGCCTAAGGAATGTGCCACCCATAGTGGGCAGGTCTCAATTAATATAATCAAGACATTTCCCCACAGGTAAGCCAGGAGATCCATCTCCCAGGTCATTCAAAATTGTGTCAAGTTGACAGTTAACAATAACCACAGCTTCTAAACTGAAATTGTTCCTTCTTTTGGCCAGATGGCCACGTTCATATCCATAATTCCTTTTTCTCCAAATTCTGCCCCCTTCTAGCTTGTGTCTGATAGTTGCCTCTTTTAGGAATTCCATATATGTGGGACAAGTGTCACTATTAGTTGCTGTTCTAATTTGTTTTGACAAAATACCTCATGAAGGCAACTGGCTCACAGTTTGATAGTACACACCACCATCTTGGCTATGGTACTCTGTTTTTCATTCATTTCATAATCTCAGTCATGAGATGGTATTACCCATATCCAGGAACAGGCTTTATCCTTGGTTAAATCTCTCTATAATTGTCTTCTGTAATGAAATCAAATTTGTGCTTTCCAAACTCTTATAAAGCCAGACATACTTGAAACAAAGAAGTGTAGTCTCAGCTCTACCCATTTCTAAGTTGATGAACAAACATCACTTTAAATCGTAATGGTCTTCTCCTAACTCTTGGTCCCATATATATCTCAAAATACATTTAGTCCAGCTCTTAAAGCCCCTCTAAGATTTCATAGTATTAAGTCTAAAACATTTTCTAAGTATCAGGCCAATTTCCTAATTACTCCTATAGAAATTAAATAATTCCATATATAATGCCACCGAATAAGTGTCCAAGGAAGTTTGGGCAAAAGCACAAGTGAAAATCAACATGACAAATACCATATTCATGACAGAAGTTCAATGTCAGGATTTGGGACTTTCAAGAGTCTTAAGGGGTTCTCACATGGGATCCAAAATCTTTGGATACCTACACCTCCAAGTTATTTTCCTATAGAAATTGTAGCTTCTCTGTTTCCAGGCAACACTTTGTATCTACAACTTTCTTTGCAGATATTTTACTATCAGGCCATCTACAGCTTCTTGGGAGCTTCAGTACAATTCCTCTTCATTTTCACACATTCACACATGACCTTGCAAGGAATCTAACCCTTTCACTGCCTTGCCTCATTTGTTTAAGGTACCCTTGATGCAAGCTCTCAAGATCCTGCAATTCTTGCATCTTTAATACCTGCAAAGTCAGGAGGGTTTAGATGCTGCTGCCAAGACTGCTGCCAGCTGAAGATGCAGTCTGATTTAGTTCTGCTACTGTAATACCTCTGTGTGCCTCAGTCAGAAAAGGAGGGAAAGAGTTTTCTAATGGCTAATCTCAAGCAAGGAACCCTGTTTAGTGACAACCTTAATTTAAGTCCCCTTCTTTTTTTTTTTTTTTTTTTTTCAAATTAAATTCCATTTCAACAAGTTGGTGCCTTCTATGTGTAAGATCTTGTTATCAGGACATCTTTTCTAAGGACTCAGTAAAGAACTTCAGGATTCTATTCATGAGTCTATTTTGGTTTTTTTAAATACAGCTTCCTTCTCTGAACCCAGGTTTAAACAATATTGAACTTCTTTCTCATATTTTTCATAGCTTTTTTCAGCTCACTGAAGAGCTCCGTAAAAGCAGAAGACAGTAGCCATGCTGCAGCTTAGATGTTCAATGTCTCACAAAAATAAATAAATAAAAAGGAAATTCTCCATTGCTTTTTATTTTCTCCGAGTATTTTGTTATCTTATGTTCTGAAACTCTTAGTTTTTTGAGAGTACGTTTTTACCTTTTATTAAGTCAAATAAATCAGTGAACTGATTTCTGGATCATTCCTTTGCTGTTGCATAGGAAAAATATCCATCTTTAGGGTTAGGGTTAGGGTTAGGGTTAGGGTAAGATTTAAGGTAATCCAGAAATTTAATGTTTTCCCTCTAGAAATGTAATAATTTTGTGTTTATACTGTGTCTATGAACTTTTCTAATGATTATTTCATTTACCAATTTCAATATTATTTTAGTTTTTTTCATATGTATTGTAACCTTAACCTTTAAAAAAACAACTCTAAATATCATATATGCTATGTATATGTAAATGAATGTGAAATATATATATATATATATATATATATATATATGTATATATATATATATATGTGGGGGTGGGTGGGTGTGTGTGTGGGTATGTGTCTGTGTGGGTGTGTTTACTGATGGATTTGAAAGAGAATATAGATGTATTTTTTAAGGATGTATCTAATTAGGATTAGGATCAGGTTCTGCAGAGGTATCTTTAAGAGGAGCGAGTGCCACGTTTATAAATGTAAATGAAATTATAATTGTTTATTTTGGTAAGATATAGTTGGTCCTGAATTGAGAATAAGGGCACACTTTATTGCTGAAACTAACTGTCTCTGCTAATTCAACATAATCATCTGCTTCCTTGTGTATAAAATTATATTAATTAAATCTGAGTTACATACCTATGGAGCCATTAGACATTTACCAGAATAATGTAAACATATCACATAAGCTTAAGGTGCCATATCCATCATGTATATGCTAAGAATCTACAAAACATGTAACAGATCTTTCTGAAATCCACTTATATTTATTGAGCAACCATGACTTCAGATAGATACCTTTCAATAGTAAAGAATATTTTTTAATAAAAGTATATTTACCCACACAAAGTAAAAGTATAAATAACATTTATGTAGAATTTAATTTTTTTTTATTTTTTTTTTTATTTTTTATTTTCAGCAAATCAAAAAATTTAAAAAGCATTCAAACAGAATAAAATGAAAAGAAACAAACAAGCAAAATACCAAGGGTCAGATATACTTATACAAGAATTCTATAGAGCCTTCAAACAAGCAATACTTTTTGAGTTATGTTTAAAAAAATTCAGAACCACACACAATAAGCTCCTTCACAAAGCAAATAATATTGAAATAGTGAAATCAAGTGTAAACCCAACAAAAATATATAAGTTATAGTCCAGTATCCCTCATGAATATACATACAAAAATTCTCAATGAAGTAGTTGCAAACTGAATACAAGAGATATAAAAAAATAATATTCCATGAATAACTGAACAACTATTTTTTTTTTTTAGAAGACCATACTCCATATACAGGCTGCATGTTTTGGGATAGCCCCCACTCCAGATGTTTGAGATCTACATGAAAACCAAGCTGCACATTTACAACATATGTGCAGGGAGGCCTAGGTTCAGCCCATGGAGGTAGATCTGTGTAGACTAGGTATGCTCCGCGGTTGGTGATTCAGTCTCTCAGAGCTCCAAGGGTTCAGGTTCGTTTACTCTGTTGATCTTCCTGTGCAGTTCCTATCTCCTTAGGGCCCGCAATCCTTCCACCTATTCTTCTTTAAGAGTCCTCAAGATCCATCCACTGTTTGGCTCTGGATGTCTGTATCTGTCTGAGTCAGCTACTGGTTAGAGCCTCTCAGAGGACAGCTTGCCCCTGTCTGTTCTCAGGCTGGAGGTTTAGATCCTGGGAGCTCTGGTTGAAATCTTTTGATACTCGTTCTAAAAAGGACAAAAGCACCCTCACTTTGGTCTTCCTCCTTCTTCTTGAGTTTCATGAGGTTTCTGTGTTGCATCTTAGGTATTGTGTGTTTTGGGGCTAATATCCACTTATCAGTGAGTGCATACCATGTGTGTTCTTATGTGATTGGGTCATCTCACTCAGGATGATATTTTCTAGCTCCATCCATTTGTCTAAGAATTTCATGAGCTCATTATTTTTAATGGCTGAGTAGTACTCCATTGTGTAAATGTACCACATTTTCTGTATCCATTCTTCTGTTGAAGGACATCTGGGTTCTTTCCAGCTTCTGGCTATTATGAATAAGGCCGCTATAAACATAGTGGAGCATGTGGCCCTGTTGCATGTTGAAATATCTTTTGGGTATATACCCAGGAGGGGTATAGCTGGGTCCTCAGGTAACACCATGTTCAATTTTCTGAGGTATCGCCAGACTGCTTTCCATAGTGGTTGTACTAGCTTGCAATCCCACCAACAATGGAGGAGTGTTCCTCTTTCTCCACATCCTCGCCAGCATCTGCTGTCACCTGTGTTTTGGATCTTAGCCAATCTGACTGGTGTGAGGTGGAATCTCAGTGTTGTTTTCATTTGCATTTCCCTGATGACTAGGGATGCTGAGCACTTCTTTAGATGTTTCTCAATCATTCGAGTTTCCTCAATTGAGAGTTCTTTGTTCAACTCTCTACCCCATTTTTTAATCCCTATCAAAATTCCCACTCAATTCTTTACAGAGATAGAAAGAGCAATCTTAAAATTCATTTGGAATAACAAAAAACCCAGGATAGCGAAAACTACACTCAACAATAAAAGAACTTCTGGGGGAATCTCCATCCCCGATTTCAAGCTGTACTACAAAGCAATAGTGATAAAAACGGCATGGTATTGGAACAGAGACAGTCAGGAGGATCAATGGAATAGAATAGAAGACCCAGAAATGAACCCCCATACCTATGGTCACTTGATCTTCGACAAAGGAGCTCAAACTATCCAGTGGAAAAAAGACAGCATTTTCAACAAATGGTGCTGGTCCAACTGGAGGTCAACTTGTAGAAGAATGCAAATTGATCCATACTTATCTCCTTGTACAAAGCTCAATTCCAAGTGGATCAAGGACCTCCACATAAAACCAGCTACACTGAAACTAATAGAAGAGAAAATAGGGAAAAGCCTTGATCACATGGGCACAGGGGAAAAGTTCCTGAACAGAACACCAATGGCGTGTGCTCTAAGATCAAGAATTGACAAATGGGATCTCATAAAACTGCAAAGCTTCTGTAAAGCAAAGGATACGGTCAACAGGACAAAGCGGGAACCAACAGACTGGGAAAAGATTTTCACCAACCTTACAACTGATAGAGGGCTAATATCCAAGGTATACAAAGAACTGAAGAAACTAGATTCCAGACCATCAAATAACCCTATTAAAAAGTAGAATTTAATTTTAACTTCAATATTTTAATAATTTTCATTACAGGCTGATGTATAAAGAATTATGAGATCTTACATGAACAAATCAATATAACCTTAGGGTACCTACCTTACAAAAGATTCCCTGAAAGGAAAGATTGCTTAGAAACTCTTACATAAATATAGTATACACTTTACTTTGAAGGTCAAAGTTAGTTTGACTACTTTTACTTAACATGAAATAATTTCATGTTATAGAAAAATTTATTATTCATAACAATTCACTAATTGGAGTTTAACAAGTTAAGACCTTACTTGGTTCAGTGGAAGAACTGAGAGGCTCTGTGGAGAAAGTCTTGCTCCTCATGCTGAATGACGTATGCAATATCTTCTTTTGAAGAAGTCTTATATTTACAGAAATGTAAAATAATGAGCAGCAGTTTGGTTTTGCTTGGGTGTTTGTTTGTTTTGTTTTGTTCTTGGGAAGCTTTTGATAAAATAGACTGAAACATGAAGGTGTTAGGCATTTGCAGAGGGGGAACAAAAGACAGACATGACTGTGAAGACTGAGCAGAGGATAAACTAGTGTTCATATGTGGAAATGTACAGTGCTTGATTAAGTGGTTTTCTTGAGAAAAAAATATACATATGTTGCTATTTGTTTTTGTGTAACTGTGTTTCTCTACGTGAAATGATGATTCAAGGCATGAGCTGTCTCTGCAAATTACTGAGATCTAGTTAGGAAAATCAGCCATGGAAACACATATACTTCAACAAAGCACTGGAGTACCTTGACAGCAATAACCTACAAAGAGGAAGAAGCTAATTGCTCCAAGATGACTGACTAAGTCTATAAAATGTAAGCAGGACTTGATCGAGTAGAGGCAGCAGCAGGATGGGATTCTGAGAGATCCAAAGAGACAAGGAAATCACTGTGACCAAATGTGTATAAATATGCTCAGAAAGGGCAGAATGCAGTACACACATTTTCTCTTTGATGTTTTCCTCAGTAGCCAGAAAGCACGGCTCTAGTGAGCTGTCGTACAAAAGCATGCAGTTATCATTCTGTGTTAACATGTATTTTTTAACTCACAGCTAAAGAACATGACTATAGTTTATATATAATTCCAGTAGATTTACTGAATATGTATATATTCTAATTATAAATATGTACTACTGAGCATTACAAATATTATCTAAATAATTGAAGGCAAACAAGTCAATCTTATTAGGTCAAGATATTAGAAATGGTTTCAAACTATAAATGTAATTTCTTTCAATCAGAATGGCCTGTAGTACAGGAAACTAAAGCATTACTGTATGCTATCATAGGTGGATACTAGAAAATAATAACACAGAATACAAATTCCAAAATTAGGGATATACTTTGCAAACTAAAATTATGTTAAAAGCATGAAGGATGGTATATGCTATGTCAGTATGCAAAAAACAATAACCCTACATTTGCTTTTTGGGGGAAAATATCACAAACCTTATTTGTATGTTCCAGAAAAGCTAGACTCTATGTGCTTTTTAAAATACATATAAAACTTGATTCTTCTTATGAATAGTAATGATAGGTGATTAGTTAATAACAAACTCATATTTTTTAGCCAGTTGGTTCATCAAAGGCTGAAAAGACCTTCTTGCCAACAAGAAAAATTGTGTTGGTGGATACATAGATGGATTTTTAGCTATGAATTAACTTAGTAAACCTTGTCAAATCTGATTTATTTATTTATTAGTTTTTGCAAGTATGAATGACTGGCTATCAGGCTTCTTTTCCTAAAAGTTGAAAAAACAGAAGCACTAATTTTCAATCAATAAAGAACTGGATCTGAAATTAAAAAATAATCTCTACTCAAACTGTGCCCAACTAATATAAAGACACAGGTTTCTTCATGAAGGAAACGTTTATCCACACAAATCCAGTGAAGCCCATTTTCCAGTTTGAAATGTATATATACTGTGGGCAAGGAACAAGGCAGGAAGGAACTTTAAGAAATAAAAGAGACTCTGGAGGCTCATGCCCAAAGAAGTTTTCAATCACACTTTGAAATTAAGTGTCTCAAATCAAGATTTAATTTACAGTTTAAGATTTAATAACACAGTCATTTCATGTTAATTGAACAGCAATGGATCATTTACCAACGTGTTTAATGAGGTGTAACAACTATTGCATATAAAACATACCGACATTATTATTACACTGCCATTAAACTTCAATAAATCTGTTTGAATAATTATTGGTATTTAAGTGCTATAAAATTGCTAACATAGCTAGGTATACCGACCTATATTTAATAAAAGAGGAACTTTATTGTAGAAATGATTAAATTCCCAGGTTCTTATTCCTATTTTTGTTTGATGAACAAATATTCTTTAGAAGAATTTAAAGTTTCCACTTCACTGGATGAATGAAAGGGCAGAATTCATCCCTTGGTAAAAGAAGCCATTCTTGTCATTGGTTTAACACTATGAGCTTTCTTTAAGGGCAAAGCTTTCCTTCAGTGAATTAATATAACTGGAAGAGGAGTCTCTATCTTATTCATTTGACTAGAAGATCATAAATCCTTACATCAAATCTGCTCTTTCCCCATTTAGAACATTGGAGAAGTGCTGCCTAAGACTGTGACCTATATCCAAGGTTCACCAATGAAACATCCTATGTCGGGAAGACTTTACTACTAGCAAGGTTTATGCTACCTTGTGACAGAAATGGGCAAACTCTGCAGAACTGTGTTTGGGGTATGAGTCACTAGGCTGACATATGGAAGGTGTGATTCTATAAAGCTTAACTCTGAGTAAAACAGTAGTTAAGATGCTGAAGTTGTATAGCAAAGAGCTCCCTCAATCCCTGTTAATGAACAGACTGCAAGAGAAATTTAGCAAAAGCCTGTGGGAGGTAAAACTGCATGTGGGATTATCTCCATTATCATTGACTTGAGATAATGGTGTTTAAAACTTAATCTCACTTTCAAAAGAAATTTATTTTGGGGTTATTTTTCTGTCTGTATTTTTTATTATTGTATTTAGGATTATAATTTCAGAATTTCTCCCTAGCCCCTCCTCTATTCAAACAGTCCATATATAACACTTAGGCGTTCCATCAAATTTAGGGATTCTTTTTCCATCCATCTACATTGTGTGTATACATGTGTGAATACATGTATATATATTCTTATCTATCACCTACTTAGTCCATAAAATGTGAATTTCATGTATGTTTTGTGGGCTGACCTTTAGATATTTGACAACCAATCGAGTGTTCTCCCTTGGGGAAGACCACTTCTCCTACTACCTTCTTTCCTCAGTTTATTAGAATAGAATCTGTTACACTTGAGTGCTATCATCGAGTTGTCCATGGATGGATGAAACGGGGATAGAATTTTATGAAAAGCAGACAAGTGTGTTGCAGATAGACAGAGTCTTAGGCGTGAGCTAGTCAGAGAAATGGTATAGACAAATGTGAATATATACAAATATAAAATCAATTTTAACCTAGGATTTTAATTATTTTTCTCTCTTAATGCATTCTAAGTAAGTATCATAGTATCATTGTGTATAGGAACCATGTTTTACAATAGAGATTTAGAAGTTGTTTCTCTTAAATAACTGTATTTCACTGATCAGCAGCCTATCATTTCTGCCTCTCATAAGTGTTGGGTGATTTTTTTCTAAGGAGACGTGAACAAACATGTATTCATTCCAGATAGGGCATGAAAACAGATGAGAGAAATGATCCTAACCCAACCTGCTGTGGTGAGACAGCTGGTTTACTTGTGCTATTTATAGAAGCATGAGTGACTCAAATACAGCTGCATCACCACCAAGCCCACCACATCATAAATGATCACTCATGACAGACACATTTCAGGAGTTATGGGGTGGATGTGCAGGAGACTTGAGAATAGAGGCCTCTCACAACAGCAATTGTTGATTCCTTATATAACCTTGTAAAGAGACCTTGTGAATTGTGCAACATTCTGAGTTTCCATTCTTGTGAGTTTCTTGAGTCTTCAGAGCTTCCTTATTTACACGGATTTTATGAGTCAACATTAGACAGTTGAGTAACATGTATATGTTTATAATGGGAGATCTCAATGTGGTCCTAGGGCCACAAGGTAAATTAAGATTTTTATAATGCACGTTGCAGAGGTATATCTTACACATTTGTCTATGCTCTTGTTATTTGCACATTATTAAAAATTTATTCCTGCTTTCACTCAAAGACAGAATTTCCCTAGGTCTCTGAGGAAATGTCTCACAAAGATCCCTAAGAGGCAGACATTGTCCATGCATTAAGTCCATTTTTAGCACTGAAAGTAGATAGAAATGTGAATTGAAATAACAACTTTGAGGAGTTGTGGCATCGTGGTGTCAAAGCAGCCTTCTCAAAACATGAATGAATACTGAGAAAGAGCATTCAAGAATTATTAACATGTAAGTTATTATGGGGAAGTAACAAGAAAGAGATGTTTCTTCACCTATGCAATATTTATATTTACTATCTGTCCAATATTCAAATATTTAGTGATCATTTGTCAGGAATACAATATTCATGTTTTATAAAAAGTGGTCAATATCTGCTTAAAAGGATAAGAGCTGGGGTAACACAGTAGCAGGATGTTTGTCTAGGATACCTGAGACTCTAATTTCAATCCCTAAAATGCAGAGTTCCTGAATAATGAGGTATTCCAAGTTCTAGGAAAGTTGTTTGGGAGCATAGGTCATTCTACTCAGGCATGTCAGTGTTAGAAATTCTTAGCTAATAGAAAGGATTTGAATGAAGCAAACGTTTTACGGAGGCAATTGCCACCTCAATCACAGTAATGTCAGTAATGTTTTAATGTACTCAAATACAACAGGTACAAACACCAGAGTCAATGTAGGGGAGGGGAAGAAAGAAAATCAGTTTATATTCCTCATATGATAAAATGTCCATCCTTTATTTTGAAAAAAAAAAAACATGTTATGGGTACTAGCATTTGAATGCAGGATGAAATAATTTTGATTACAATTATTGGGTAAATTTTACTGGGTTCTGATATGTATTTCCCCCCCCCTTTTTTTTTTTCAGGATCAGAGTCCAGTGGCTCTAATCCAGTCATTTAGGAAATGCTCTATGAACGACAAAGACAGACACGTACACATTTCTTTTAAGTGCCAGCATATCGTGATTCCTAACATATGTGATGTGAACTGATGCATCCCAGAGGAGGTTGATGGGGACATGATATCAGAGAGGGGGTGGAGACCTTGCTTTAAAGGGAGCTGATGAAGCAGTTTAAATAACATTCATCCTGGTTCAGTAAGCATTTACTTTGATGATCCACTTGGCTCTCAGCATTTTTGAATGACAGATAACATTTACAAAGGGAAAGGCAAGCAACAAAAGCTGGACTCAGGAAGATTTATATTCTCATGTTCTGGAAGACAAAAGATATGAGTGAGGCTGCAAAGGGTAGCAGATGGGAGGTCAATTTCTGATGATAAAATACCAGTGAAAACTGCTAAAGGGGTAGTGGATCAGCATGCCCACTAGTGACATAGAAACTTTGTATGAGTTAGAAGTTATTCTGTACTTCTTAACTAAGACTGAGTGGGCAGAACCTTGTACAAGTTTTTCTTTTAAATGTATTTTTTTTTCTGAGTAATTACAAGGATTGAAGCTTTTGTTACCGGAACAATGCAAAGTTACTCAGTGTTCATGTGTCTGTGGGTGGTAGGTGAATATACCACTGTGCCTAACTTGGGTTCAGATGGAGGGGAGACTATATCCTAGAGAGCAGAAGAACCAATGTACAAATGCTAATTAGGATCTGAGCAATAATGGTCTCATACACTGGACTGACCATTCAATCTTTACAATATCAACATTAAGGCAAGAACTACAGCTTATCTCTATAAAATATATTTCTAATTAAAGACTGGAACAATTTTTGAACAGAAAAAAAAAACTAAGCAAGAAGCAGTAACTATGTGAAGAATTAAAAATCTCAACAAGTCATAAAATGAATAAAGAATATTCAAGAATTAGATATATTTTTGAGCCTTAAAAAGAGAAAATAAACATTTGTTGGGATTTAGAATAAAAATCAATTTTAAGTTAGACAGTAATATCATATGGCTACTGATTCATGATCAGTAGGGAAATTCTTACTCAATTCCTAGTTAATGAATAAATGTAAGAATCCACAATGGAGAAGTAGTGAAATAATTTGAACTTATTTGACAATAAAATACAAGGAGAGGTAGAAAATGTGCTGTGTTTAAAGACATACTAAATAATGGCAAAGGATGGATAAAAATTAAACACTGACTGGATTTCCCATCAGATTGCAATGAGATTTTGATGAAGTAAAATAAACTCTGACTTCCAATCATCAGAGTGTTATACCATTCATGGCATGTCCACTAGTTTTATGTCAACTTGATTCATGCCATCGAAGACTGGGGAATTGCCTCTATAAGATATGGATGTTGGAAAGCCTATCGAGTATTTCCTTAATAGTTATTGCTGTGGGTGGACCTATGCCATGTGGGTGGTGCCACCCCTTATCTGATGATGCTGGGTTCTATAACACTTAGGCAGATTGTGCAATGAGGAGCAAGCCAGTAAACAGGAATCCATAGCCTCTGAATTAGCTGCTGCATCCAGATTTCTGCCCAGCTTGAATTTCTGCCTTGGCTTCCCTCAATAGGTTATAACCTGTTTACTGAATAACCTACAAAGAAAATACTGGAGTTCAACTCTGGGGGTATAATTTGTAGTGAATGCATTTCAGTTTTTATAATAGAGTCAAGATTTAAAACAAAATCTTCAATTGTTAAGTCAGTGCCTTCTGTAATAAAATATTCACAAAAATCCTAAGTGAAGAATTTATCAATATTATGAAACATGCATAAAGTACAACTTCAATCAACAGTGAAATTTAATGAAGTAGAACTGCATGAATCAGTGTTGGAAATTATGGAACAATATGAAGTGAAAGTCAGTAGTTTGCAGAATGATAACTACCAGAGTGTAGGAGTGCTTATGAAAATTTAAAGAAAGTGTGCCAGGCAATGCTGTTGATTATACATTTGCATCAAAGGATTAAAGCTTGAAGAATAAAGAATGATAGTTATAATTCTTTGGAGTGAGCTTAGGATATGCTTAGGAAATAACTCAGAGGGTTGTAACTGTATTTATAAGATTTTACTTTCCCCAGAAATGTAATAAGAACAGAGTGTCTAACTAAAGGATAGTATCCTGAACAGATGATACATCATTGTTAGTGATCTTAGTATTTGAATTTTCTTCAATATGAATTCATTTGTGATTAAGACAAAAAGCATGTGAATAAATACATATTGAGGAATGGAATGAAGGCCATGCTGGGTCTTTAGCACAAAGCTCCTTTGCATGAACCCAAGGTTACTAAGTGTCTCCCTTTAGCTCCTTCTTTAGCTAGTTGGATGACACAGTCATGAGAGTCCTCTGTCTCATGTGTATCTGAGTCTTCACATTTCCCAAGTCTGAATAAGTAAATGCATGTCAGATATTCCCTATAAAAGCCTGAGAACCAGATGCACAACTAGAGAGATTCTCTCTGACTTCCTAGGTCATCACTCTGCTCATCTTCTTGTCTATTTCCTCTGGGAAGTTCTGCATCTGAATATTGCTCTTGAAGTGTTGAAGGCTCACCCACCCTTCCTTCCTTCTTTCCTTCCTTCCTTCCTTTCTTCCTTCCTTCCTTCCTTCCTTCCTTCCTTCCTTCCTTCCTTCCTTACTTCCTTCCTTCCTTCCCTTCCCTTCCTTCCTTCCTTCCTTCTTTCCTTTCTTCTTTCTTTTTTCTTTCTTTTTGTTATGCTGTTGCATCATTGAAAAAGTTTTTAGATTTTTTTTTCAAGCAATCGGCCATGACACCTGGCCCATGTGCTTGAATGTCTTTTAATTTGCTTATTAAAGTTACCATAGGCCAGTTTGGACAACAGAAAAGTTCTACCATTATTTAAGGCCTGATTTAAACATTCTAGCATCCTGCCAACAAGCATGAAAAAGTTAGTGAAATTTTTGAACATGTTTGGAGTTAGTTATGGTGAACATATCTTAGAAACTATTTACATATTTCCTTTTATGTCTCTCTGTGATAGGTAACTTTACATGTTTACTTGATTGGAGTTATTAGTTCCCAGAATTTAGGTTAAACATTTTTCCTTGGTACTAGAATCTGAGTTACAGTCTCTATCATTTGTCACTCATGTAGCAGCTAAGCACATTTATGTATGTATGTGTGTATATATGTATGTACATATTTATCTTTGTTCAGCCCAAGTTTAAGCAGGCATATTGGTTAGATTTTATGGGCAGAGCTTCTAATACCACATGGGAACACAATCTTACAGAAAATCCCTGATCGCTTACTTTTACAGTTCTTCAACTTACTACTTGGCAATAATCCTTTAGTCTTAGGTATAGAAGTAGTATAGTAGATGTATCCTTTGCAGTTGGACTTTACATTTATGAACTGGTTATGGATTTTTATTAATACACATAACAACAATAAAAACAACAACCACAAGTAGTGAAAAAATTTTCCCTGAATTTTAAAGAGAGCAAGGAGTGGTACATAGGAGTGATTGGATGGAAGAGAAGAAGTGGGATTTAAATAATAGTATTAAAATCTCAGAAAACAAAAATGTTCATATGTTCACACAACAATATATTTTCATATGAGAAAATAAAGAAATAAATGTTTTGTTCTGTAGACTTTTAATGAAACATTCTTAGATTAGCCAGCAACATGATTCTTAGAACAATCGAGGTCATTGAGGTTGGATATAATAATTCTGAGGAGTAATGTGTGGGAGCTCCCTGTTCAGAAGCTGCTTTGTTCCTTGTAATTCATGGTTTGAAGTGTCTGAGTGGACTGTGCTTCAACGTATTACAAGTTAAAGACAGCTACAAGTAAATGTCTGGGATTCCTCTGTCTGCCATCTATAGCCCAGACCAGTGCAATATCTCTTCATCAGACCCAGCTGTTACAGAGCTGCATGGTTACCCTGCTCTGCTCCTGTTGCTACTGCAGCACATACATTGGAAGGCCTGTGTGTATCAGCAATTATTAATTACTTAAACAATAAACTCTGTAAATTGTGAGCATAATTATCCCAGAGGGTCACTGAAATAAAAGGACAGTGAGATCCCAGGGCAACAGGGTCTAGACTCAGATCTATTTATCTGAAGTGACTTGACAAGACGCCATTTTTTATCTCTGCCTTGAATTTCAAATTAACATTCAATTGGAAAGGTTGTGTTGAAAAACGATTCTATAATAAAGGGACTTACCTCCTTCTCTTTGGAGATGTTCCTTTGCCTACACTGGTACTGATGAATGGGGCATATAGAGGCAAGGGGGAAAACAAAAAGTCTATTTACCTGTTCACACTGGTACCTTCTTAGCACCATGTGAATTGATGGTCTTTTGCCTCTAAACACTCAATTGTCAATCAAGCACTTTAGAAATTATATAACTTAGAAGATTCTGAGAATGGTTTTAAAAAGTGTATAACATGTTCTTACTTGTTAAAGGGAGCACCAGTCATTTAATTGTCTGCTCTGAACTTCCAGGTATGGAAAAAATACAGTTTCCAAATAATTGGATTGATGCTTGGATATAAGTAGATACAAAGTAATAGATGAATATGCTAGGTGTATGTATTCTCTGGTGCAAGTTGTATAATTCTGAGAGTGCAGAGAGATGAGATGTTACTTGTTTTGACAGCAATTTTTACTGTTTCGTTTTCCAACTTTGTTTGGATTAACTTTTTCCCCTTTGTGTACTTCACAGGCAGTTAAATTGGTAAACTTAAGTGCACCATTTTAACTCTTGTGAAATCAATTCCAAACTCAGTGTGAGGGAAAATCATCAATATAGACTCACACTTCTCACCACAGTAGCATCAATTGCATGTGTGACGCGTAGGGATCTAACACATCACCAGAAAATACAGAGCATGATGATTGACAACCATTGCAATTGATACCTTGTAGAAAAAGGAAAGATCTATTTTTCTCCCCAATGGATTGATACTATGTGTTTCTAACATGTTACAGGGCAGTTCCCATGCTCATTATTACTTGGGGCCAGAACAAAGACAACTCTGTTTTCTGGTTTTGTTTTGGTTTGGGTTGGTTTTGTCTTTGTATATTCCTTTTTGTTTTGTCTTGGTATTTTGTGTTATTGATTTTCTTTAGGCTTTTGTCAGTTTTGCATGTGTGATGCATAGGGATCTAAAACATCACTAGAAAATACAGAGCATGATGATTGACAACCATTGCAATTGTTGTTTGTTGTTTTCCTGTTTTTGTTTGTCCTGTTTTCTTTCATTTTCTTATGTTTTTTTGAACTAGAGACAGAACATGAAGTTGGGTGGTGTCTTAGCTTGAGTTTTACTGCTATAAACAAGACCAAGGCAACTCTTATAAAAGACAATATTTAATTGGTGGTAGCTTACCAGTTCAGAGGTTCAGTCCATTATCATCATGGCAGGAAGCACAGTAGCATTCCTAGAAGGCATGGCATGTTTCACTAATTGTTCTGGCAGCCATTGTGCTTCTTCAGCATCCAGTGAAAAACATAAACAGGCCTTCTTTCCCATATTAATACAAGATTGGGACCTTGACATATGCCAGAAAGCACATCCTTCCATGTCATTTGGGAATAAATAAGCCTAGTTGTAAGATATAAAAGTGCCCTTTTGTATTTTTTGTAACTGATTTCTCTAGAGCTTTCTGGGCTCACTCCATAATTCCTTGTCCTTGAGTACATGCAAAATTATGTGTATTATATAAAATATAACTTATATTTTATAGACTTATATTTAATTTATATTTTAACATATATAATTATTATTTAGTATATATGATATTATTTGCTATATATAATATGTATACTAACATATTTACATACTATCCAATGTATACAATTAATATTTAACTTGTATAATTTATATTTAATGTAGATAACTCGTATTTATCCATATACATGAATGTGTGAATATGCATGTAGTTATTAAGGATGAGTCATCTTCTCATGATATGTAAACAAAATATATATTTTATATATATTTATGTATGTGTGTGTGTGTTTTAATGCATACAAATTCTGACTTGTATGATAAATAATAGTTTATATAATTTATACTGATTGAATCATAACAGGCAGGTGTACTAATCTGGAGTTCATTTAATCTGGACAGGTAGATCCAAGTCTTAAGATTCTTATTCCCTGAAATTTATGTGAACTTTAGTTTACAAAACATATACATTGGTATATATCATTTTATTAAATTCATATTTTAATAATATAGTTAACAGGTATTTCTTAGGTAACAGGAGTAGATGCATGCCTTTGAGACCTAGCAAAAGCTATAGATTTGGGTTAAAATGCAGAGAACATTTTTTCCTCAATCCAGAAGGCTAGATTTACAGATTGAACAGAGATTTATTTTTGGCATGGTGAGAAGCATCTTTAAGTTTACATTCAGAAGATATCCAAAGGAAAGTTAAAATCTTGAGCTGGTGAGTGAATTGCAAACTGCCAGTGTTCCATTAGATCATCAGAACGCCCCTGATACATGTTAATATGCTGAACTTTCAAATAACAATAGCATGTGGGGGAATATGAAACATTTTCCATTTCTTTCCTTAAATTATTTCTTACATCTCTATAACTTGCATTTGTATACCTTAAAACACCTTCTTAGACCCTCCAACATTTATAACTTGCATTTGCCAACTTTGAGCATCTTTACTTGCATCTTTCATCTGAAGCATTTATTATTTCTAAGTCAATATCATCCATGTTCTTTTACATTCTTTACCCTTCTCCAAATGTATTTATTAATCTCAAGCTTTTCCATAAACATTTTTTCTTATACATTAACCTGCTGGATTGGATCATAACTCACCTATGCTCACAAGTCTGAAGTGGACAGCTTTGCTGCCTCTACCTCTGTCCAAGAAGAGGGAAGTGGCAGGGAGCTCCAGCCACTGGCCACGCAGGAGTTACTAATTCTAGCAGGATTCTTCTGATTGACTTTCATCAGTTAATTTTAGATACTGAAATTCCTGTTCTTTCTTATTTGTGTGAATTATGTTGAATAAATAAAGATGCTTTTGAATATATGCTTTCATGTCATTGTTCTTCAATAGATATATGCTGCTTCGAACAAGTTGATATTTTTAAATCTTTCCCTTCCCCCTCCCCTCTATGTCTCTCTCTCTGTCTCTGTCTCTCTGACTCTCTGTCTCTCTGACTCTCTGTCTCTCTGTGTCTTTGTCTCAGTCTGTTTCTCTGTCTCTGTCTCTCTATGTCTTTCTCTGTCTCTTTCTGTCTCTCTCTGTCTCTGTCTCTCTCTCTCACCCTCTCTCAAATAGCATGTTAGGACACATTAAGAAACATAATGATTATTAAAGGGTAGACATTCTCAAAGCCCTCTTGTCGAAACTATTTGGATTCTGATGTCTTTCAACCTTGACTGACTAGAATAAAGTCTTCTAGCTGTAGCCCTGGAATGTGTTGCACCTTCTTCACAGTAGTTCTTTCCCTAATGACAGATAGGTCAGCTTCATAACAGGACAGATAAATATTTAATCAAAGTCTTAGGAATCTTCCAAGACTGTACAACCCTCTGTTTCCCTTGTCTTGACACCCATGTACTTTGAAATTTGTCTTTTACCCATGGTCTGTTTTTAGAGTCTTTCCTTGGGTTTTTGCTCTGTATATAGACCCAGGAAAATAAACTATAACCACTAGAGTGAAAGAATAAGATGATTTTCATTTTCCAAGCTCTCATAGTCTCACACCTCTTAATCTTCAATGTCTAAAAGCCGTTCCTTCTATATTTAATTCAGTTTACAGATTCCAGTGTATATTTGACATTTATTCAGATGGCACAACATAATAAGATAAAATAAGTAGAAATAATCTACTTAATTTTAACTATCTTTCCTATATGATGTGACTTTTAACTATCTTTCCTAAATGAAATGATATCAATTTACTTTATAGTTATGTTTTAAACATTTTATACCTTAAAAAGATTAGCAGCAATACTTACAAGGAAAGCCCATGGTTATTTTTTTATTTTATCTTATAATAAAAAAGTACCTGATGTATCTTTATAACATCTATACATAAGATAATAAAACACAAGAAGTGAATACTAAATTTCTTATGAACCAGGGCAGAATACTGAAGAGGTTAAGAACCAAAACCAGAAGCCTGGATGAATAATTAGGATAACACCAAAGAGAAAAGACTAATCAAATGTATTTAAACCATAGTTGTAAAGATTGCAAAAGAGGATGAATAGACATATTTGACTTAGTCTAAGAAAAAATGGCCAACACTAGTGCTTTAATTATTATAACAATTCAATAATTAAAATTTCTTAAGCACATCATAATCTGAAAAGTATCAAAGTGTTCTAGATCTAGATTTCTAGTTCTAGATTTTTTGGCATACTGTTTGTTGTATAAGCATGCAGTGCTCAGTTTTAATCCTCAGTACTCAAGTAAAACCCTGGCAAGGTGTGACTATATTTCTTCTTTTTTCTTTTGAGGAAGAAGAGACAGGATAGTTCACAGAGTTCCTGTCCAGCTGACCTTGTTGAACTGGTGAACTCAAAGTTCTCCAAGAGTGACAGAAATAGACACTTAAATGACGAAGCATGCTTGGCAAAGCATATGTATGCCTGTACATTCACAAATATTTACACAATCACACATCATACACACACACACAAACATACACATCATGATGGTGTATAACTCAGAAAATTCTCATGAATGAACTGAAAACAATGCATGCCATTTTTTTATGGTTACTCCTACCAAACCCCATCCTCAGTTTTATTATCTGCCCTCCAATACAAGTTGGAGACCAATGTCTTTGTGAATATTTAAATGAGACTTGTTTCCCAAGGTAGAGGGAACATTTTACCGAAAAGGTATTTCTGATTTAACAAGAACATGAAAGAGTACGTTTTAGAAGGAAAGCAAGTTCATAGCCTAATTCAATTTCTGCTGCTGTCCTATGGAGTGTTTTCCTGGACATTTTCACTGATGATTTGTACTATTGCTTATGCGTTTACACATAAGTTTTCTTTCTTCTCTCTAGCATGAATTTCATCTCCAGATTTTCACCAAGACTTAGTTCCTAATTGCCAGAGACCAGACCTCGGACCCCTGCCAGCCTTCCCCCCTCGCCTGGAGGCCAGAGCCTTGCCACCCACCTACATCCTGTTAGACTGAACACCTTGACCATACCCCATCCTGCTGAGAGCTGATGCATGAAGAAATAGCTATTTCTGAGAAAAGCCCCCAACCACAAAATGTTCTAGGGCACAGGCCAAGAAGAAGCTGGACTTTTCCATTATCCCACCTGCCTTCCCCCTCCCCCTGACCTCACTTGCTATAAAAGATTGCCTTATTTTTGAATACATGGCTCTTGACAAGCAACCGTTTGCTTGAGTCCTTTCTTTCTCTTGCCCATTCTCTTCACAGGCGGTGGTCTTCCTTGCTCCCACGAATAACTAAGACCCGCGGATCAGGTCAACTAATTGGAAAAGAGTCAAAACTACAAGTAGCTCATTTCATAAGTTGGAGAAAACATTGTACATTGGTAAGCTATTTTGTAGAACCTGATAAATTTAGGTTATCAAATGTATACTATTACTAAAGTACTCTGCTTAATGTAGAAAAGTTTTGTAAACATATTTTATAAATGCTTTTAATGAAATATGTGAATAGTATTCTTTTTAGCTTAATATTACATTCAAGGCAGTGGTGTATAATAAAAAGACCTCAGGTGGAGAAGGGGGTTTGAGTTGTGGTGAGTGTTGAAATTCACAATTTTGCACATATCTCAATGTCTTATGCCCATAGTGCTTCATAGCATCCAACCATCTGTACCCTTAAGGTGTATAAATAGGAAGACCAGCAGTCTCAACTAACTGGACCCCTGAGATCTCTCAGACACTGTGCCACCAATCAGGCAGCATACACCAGTGATATGAGACCCTCAATGCATATACAGCAGAGGACTGCCTGGTTTGGACTCAGTGAGAGAAGATACACCTAACCCTTGAGAGACTAGAGGCCCCAGGTAGTGGGGATGTCTGGTGAGGTGGGCATGGGGGGTGGGGACATCCTCTTGGAGACAGGGAGATGAGGTATGGCATAAGGAACAGTCAGAGGGCAGACCAGGAGAGGGAATAAAGACTGGACTGTAAAGAAAGATTAAAGAATAAAAGATGTAAAAATACATGTCTGTGTTCTTATAATTCTTTATTCTAAGCATAATTACAATGATTAATTTCGTAGAACCTTTAAGAAGGTTGTTCTGTTGCACTGCTTTCTTCAATGACTGCTCTGAGCATCTGAATCACTTATGTTCACTTGAGGTGTGACTGCTAACACATATGTGACGTCAAGATCACATGATTCCTTTTCTATTAGATGCAGGTCCACCGCCTTCAGATCTCCTGAGTACACAGCTTCCAATAGTTCACAGTGAGTTTAGTGAAACACTTTTGGAACTCATTTCTTTTAATGATTTTTTTTTCTAATAAAACTTCATTTATCCAGAATCAGAGGTAAGTATTAGCTAGCAAAGTTTGGAGAACAGTGAGAATGATAAGAACATTCCAGGACTATATTCTAACATAGCAGGGAAAGTCCCAGATACCTATGTTGGGTGAACAATGAGACTTTTGAAGAGTCTTTATTCTGATTAAACACAGCTTCAACTCAAAACAGATTTCTTGCTAAGGATGTACTCAGAGCAGAAGGGCTGTTTCGTGGGTAAAATTTAACTCCCTAATCATTTCCAATGTGCATGTAGAGTTGACAAGATGGGAGGTAACTTAATTAGCTACAACTGAACTATTTTGATTCTCTGAATCACATGAGGAATGACCTTTTAGTTTACAGCTTTCCACTGGCCTTTTCAACTGCTGAAGCTTATATATAATGTGATCTTTAGCAGCTTCAGAGACAGGTACTCTCAGAGGAATGATAATAGGAGTAGCAAGTACTTCATCATTCATGGTAAGAACCCTGTTACAAATCACACAATAATGAGCTTGGTATGAGAATCCAAATGATCAAAACCTGCATGTCGTATAATACATGCAAATCACAGGATAAGCTCCAAATGTGATAAATAGCTGTCTTTGAAACAATGATAATTATTTTTCACACTTGACCAAAAAGCACCTAATTGTTACATGGTGGATGTACAATGTACTTTAACCCTGAGCTGACTTACTTCTAATTTGATGTAACAGAATATTTGTATGTATTTTAACCACAAATTACTGATGAGGACTATGAATATATGCAGAATTGAAGAGCTTAATTTATTGAAGTGTATTGCTTCTATACTTATATATAACTGATACTTTTTAACCTAGTATCTGTAGTTTATGTATTATTTAGATTATTGATCACATTTTGGCTGATAAAATTACAAATTATTATTTTCTAAGCCCAGTAGAAGGACCCAGCAATTAATATTAAATACACAATAATTCTACTTTATGTAACAAAAATATGAAAATGACATAAAATAAAAGTCATCTAAATAATTTATTTCTTAAGTATAACATATAAAAAAAATGGCCATAGGTCTAGGGAGTTTGATCATTTGGTAGTATTTACCATGGTATCATGAGATGCCTAAATTTGGTAACCTATAATACATGAAAAAAAAAAACAAAAAAAAACCAACAATTTGGAGGTGGGATTAAAGAGATGGCTCAGATAACAGTTAAGAGCATTTGCTCTTTTAGAGAATCCAGGTATAGCTATCATTACCTTAATAACTTAAAAAAGTACTTAAAAAACATCTGTAATGCTATTTCTAGGGAATCCAATACCAGCTTTAGACCTTGGTGGGCACACAACACATATTTTGTGCTTATACATATACACAGACATAATATCTATACAAGTAAAACAGAATAAATAAATTTAAATATGCAAATTGACAACAATGTTGTTTGCTTGACAGTCTGGGTTTGTTGTCTTGCTTGTTCCTTGACTATTTGCATCTATTGTATTAGTAGTTCCTCAACCTAGAACTGATGTTAATACTTGCATGTAATTTAAATAATATAAAGGCAAAAAAAAAAGGAGGAGGAGGGATGGATAGAGGATTAATGGAGTGGCAGGGAATGGGGAAGGGAGATGATATCTGAAATGTAAATAAATAAACTATCGAATTAAAAAATGGAAAAAATGTTAACACTTGGAGAAGCAGAGACAGGATTCTTAGAGTTCTCTAACCAACTACATTAGTCTAATTAGTTTATTCCAGGCAAAGGAGTGAAACCACTGAAGAAAAAAAAAAAAAGACCAAGATGGAGGACATCTCTAGTATGATACCTGAGGCTCACCTCTTGTTTCCATATATAGATGTGCATATACCACATACAAATGTATTAAGCATTCATGCACACAAAACAATGGAAATTGCCTTATAAATTTAAAACAACATTCAAGATATGTGATGTTTATAAAATGAATTTCTTTAAAGGTGAAATACTAAAAAATACAAAGCTGGTTTGTTTGATCAGGCTCCACGTCTTCCTAGGCACTTGGACTGAAATGTATGTACAGTAAAATAGAGCTTTTGTAAAATTCAATTTAACATTAAATGTGGAGTCATATTACGAACTTGGGTTTCAAAATTGTCTATTTCTTTCAAACACACATTTTGAGTGCTTAGAAAATGCAGCATATACTTGTTATCCTAGTACTTTTGATTTTATTTTGCAAAAAAAATTAAAAATATAAGTACTTAGACTATTTTTTCATTTAATTAAAATATCAGAATATCATTTTGTCAAATTCTTGAATTTCAGTAATCCTTTTTACAAATTTTCTAAATGAATATCTTTTTATTTTTCTTAATAGTCATGTAGTATGTTTCCATCAATGACATGTGATCTTCAACCTAAAATCTCCTATTTAATAAGAAATTAAACTAAAATATAATTTCAGTATTTTCTTACAGCTGGCAAAATATTTCTGAAGAACTAAAAATTGCAGTGATTGTGAAAAGGGGAGATCCAGGGATTTCCTACTCAATCTACCAACATACTATAATTTCCATTACCACTGCTTAGATATTAAAGACGACCAACTGCCACACATTTGCCTTTTCCAAAATTAGCAGAAGAACAAAATGAATCATTCTAAGAAGGAATGGCTGTGATTTCTGATTCTCGTTACCTTGCCTATTTGTACTCGGAACATGTGCGTATTTACAGATTCTCTTCACTGAGAATGCAGATTACTTCAGTAAGAACTTGCTTAAACGCATGCAAGGTCCTAAGCTTGATTCCACATATAAATGGATTTGTGTGCATGTGTGTGTGTGTGTGTGTGTGTGTGTGTGTGTGTGTGTGTGTCTGCGTGTACAGGTGCAGTGTGTATTCTGTACTTTTGTAGCCAGGTTGCTTGCTTTAATCTTATAGTTGAAATTATGATAAGGTGGAAAACTCAACTGAATCAAATTAAAACAGCTAAAAGACATTTAAGATGTATTGGTGATATGAAGAAGAATAGAGTTTTCATGAATCTGCAGATTTCCTTAACAATTATACTCAGTAATCTGTACAAAATTAGAGAGGAGAGCAAGGGTGTGCATACCCCTGCTCAGTCCCTGTGAACAAAGATTCTAGTAATGTTTCATTCTACCCACTGCTCTTGGCCAAGCCATTTCATCTTTATTTAGTCTCTTCATATGTGTCAACACACTTCTCATTGTAAGCTGGTTTTAACATCAATCATGACTGAAGCTTGGTAATTTATAGCTCAGTATATGACAAAAGTAAATTTACATCCTGATAATTATTATTTTTTCAATTACTTTTTTTAACATGAGACAGGCTCATATGTCGAATAAGTTTGTCTTTATCTTGCTAATTATAACTAGAGAACACTTTGAACTTATTTAATTTCCCTCACCTTCCTTAATGCATAGATGATAAGCACTCACCATGATACTACTTTATATTATGCTGAGCACCAGAACCAGGGATTGATACACTGAGCAGTATTCCACCAACAGAACGATAGCCCTCTTCTTTGAAATAGCCTGTTATTGTACCTGATAAGAATCAATTTAAGTTTGAGGGGATAGCATGATCTTCAACTGCAAAATAAGCGTTTTTTTTTTCCAATATGTTTTGGTTCACAGACTTTTCTATAGAAAATCACCAAGGAAGAGCACTGAGTCTTCTTCAGAAATAAATAGAATTTGGAAAAGTAGATGTTATCCTTCTATTTCCATGTCAATAAGAGCAATTCTATTGTCCTTTTGAAATGCTCTTTTATTTTTTGCCCAATATGAATTTTCTTTATAGGAAAAACCCTTTTCAAAGCTAGTAAGTTCACAGTCACTGAGATCAGTTGTCTGGAATGATCCTCTCTACTTCAAGAGCTGTTAGTCTAGGTCTTTGCCTTCAACTAGAAAGTCTAATTGTTGAAATGGCAGCAGAGTTTGCATTTATGTTGCTCCCATTAAATGATGAGAGTTCTCTTAAATGACCTCTGTTCTTCAATAGCAGAGCCATGAGGAAGAAATTCACTTAAGCTCCACAATGAAGCATGCTTTTTATTTTTATTTATTTTTTTTAACTCCATGGAACCATTTTGCACCCTTGTGGAGTTCCTGGAGTTCAGGAGGAAAAATTTTGAGTTAATGGAAAATAACTGTATAATTATCCTATTACTCCTTTTATTATTTTAATATCGTGGGTCAAAATTTGAGACATGAAAGAATGTTTATGTGTCTCCCTTATATAGAAGTGAATTTTAATTTGTTGCATGAAGTCTTAAGAAAGTACTGAGACTACCCTTCATAAACATATTTCATAATCAAAGAAAAAATAATGACTCCCTTGAGAGCTTATATAGTTCAATGTCCTTTCTCCAAATCTCAGACGCCTATCTGTACTGAAAATGCACATGGCATTTGCCAGTGATAGTGATATACACATTAATTAATGACAGATTCACAGATGAAGACAAATGTGGTAAGATAAAGTAGAAACCCTTTTAGATATCTTATTATTTTTTCATAAAGCCAGGCACATGTACTGATAAAGAAAGCAATGTTTCACAGATAAACCCACAGACATACACACATGCACATGTGCCAGTGCTAGTCTCATTGCTAGAACTGTGGCAATAAAATCAATGACATTTACCATGGAAAATATTAATAGCACTCACAATTATATCATAGTAATTTCACTTTATTGCCTTGAAAATTAGCTTTTGATTAAACCTGATGAACATCAATATAACTATATGCTTGAAAGCATAACAAATAGCTAGTCAAGGATGTTGGCTAAGGCGAGGGACACAAAAAGAGGAGATGCCAGAAAATCATTGGTTGAAATGATGATCATGCTAGCATATTTAGGTTAAACTTATGTCTGCAAAGTTTGCAATGAAACTGTTAATGTATCATCTATAAATTTTTGTAACATATAAATAATGTGAAACACTTTTATTATCCAAGATATAATAAAAAAAAGAGAAATGATGAATGAGTAGTGTAGGGGAACATGGATTTAACACACACACACATACACACGTAACCAATTTTAGTAAAAATATTATCCAGAATTATGTAACATACTTTATCATCTTAAAATTCTTAGTTAAAACAAAGATGATGATGTCCTGAGAGAATACAATACCTATAATAATTGCTGCTCTTATAATAATCAGTGCTATTTAGTAAGAAAAGGAGAATACATAATACTTCCCAAGTTCCCAAACTGGTCCATGTCCTTTACATATTGTAATATATTTGATAATAATGGCAACCTCCTGTAAAAGGAACTAAGACACTGAAAAAAACTACCATGAAATACAATGAGATGGTTGTGAAGGTTTGGAGTTTTACAGTCTTTGTTAAACCTTTTAAAGCTTCATCTATTCTTTAATCCCCACAGCAGTCCTGATGGATAATTCATTTGCTTTTTTCCACTGAATGAATGAAAAAAAAAGTGCTTATCTCAAGATTCAAATAAATGATGTCATATGGGCAGATGAAAATGCTCGACAGTAAAGATCATGGTATTGCTTGAGTATGAAATGCCCCTCAAACCCAATGAGTTTGAGCACTGGTTCTCAGCTTGCAGTGCTAATGAGGGAGAGCCTGAAGTCTTTGAGCTATAGCCGTGGTTGGCAGTGGCAAGCCAACTGAGACATAACTTTGAATTCTGTATCTAGGTTCTGCTGTTTTTCAGTTGTTTGTATCTTGAACGGCAGCTACCACTTGAGCAGTCGCCTCAGCTCCTGTCCAGACCAACTGCAGACTGAACGGTTTCAACATGCCTTCTCTATTATATTAGACTGAAATTCCCTGAAACCAAAATAAATATTATCTCATATATTGCTTCTTTTATGTGTTTTCACACTATGTAGAGAAAAGACATTCCTAACGCAGAAGTATTTCTTATAAATCTATTTGATTATGTTGATATTGTAACAATTATAAATATGGTTTCATAAACTGATTTCTTTTTACTTCATAAACAGTAATTGTAGTCATTCAAAGCTGTTCAAGAGTAAGTTGATAAAATATTTTAATTATTGTTTAATGTTATTATTTTATGTGAATGGCTGTTTTCTCTGCCACAACTGTGTACCTAGTGCCCACAAAGACCAAAACAGGAAATCACATTTCTTGGTTGCTGGAATTAGAGCGTTATGAGTGGTCATGTGTGTTCTGGGGATCAAACCTAGGTTTTGTGAAAGGACAGCCAGTGCTTTTCATAGTTGTGACATTTACCCAGCTTGTTATTTTAGGATTATTAATCACAATTTAAGCCTCTGATGATGTCCATGCACCCATTTTCCTTTCTAACATAGATTGTACAAATAATACATAGCTCTTAGTTGATAGTACAATCTATATAATAAATACTATGAGTCATGTGAAACTGATCAATTATAATAATATCATATAAACAGTAGTGTTAGGATTTAACTGAATACACGGTCACAATCAGATATTTTGAACAGTTTTCTAAATCACTGGAATATTAGTAAATGACTGATTGACAGTGAGTGAGAATGTGAGATGAACTCTTGACAGTTAATTAGTAATATACTCTTCTATTATGATAGAATTTAGATCTTCTTGGCAGTGTTACTATTCATCATTTCAAGCCAAATCCTGCCTGCTCATTTACCATGCCTTATATGAATATTTACAAATTTCTAAATGCCACGGGGCTTCTTCTTGCCTGTGGCCAGATCCTATGAACTCAGTATCCTTATTTTAATTTAAGATATAGGAGGGGAGTCCCACCTGCAAACAAGCAGACAAAATAGCTTAGCTACCTGATGTTATAACACCCAACTGTTTTTGCTCCACACTCTGAGGAAGATCTCAATTGCAGTTACTCACCCTCCTGTTCTTTTTTATGCAGCTGTTGTCTCTCATCTATCAATCTTCCCTGCTGTGTTCAGCTGTATGATAGTGGAATTGAAATTTCACAAGCCACTTTGTTTACTTTTCTTTCCTTTTTAAAAAATTGGATATTTTCTTTATTTACATTTCAAATGTTATCCCCTTTCCTGGTCCCATCCCCCAGAAACCCCTATCCCATTTCCCCTCCCCTGCTTCTATGAGGCCACCCACCCACCTACTCTTGCTTCTGCCCCAGAATTTCCCTACACTGGGGCATTGAGCCTTCACAGGACCAAGGGACTCTCCTCCCATTGATGCCCAACAAGGCCATCCTCTGCTTCGTATACAATTGTTGCTGTGGGTCCCTCCATGTGTGCTCCTTGGTTGGTGGTTAGCGGTTTGCAACCCCATTGGAAGAACAATAATATCAACCAATCAGCCCCTCCGCCTCCCAAAGCACCCAAGGACTACTACTTTATTTTCTTTTACTGATCATCTTTCTTATCTTTTGTCAGTAGAGACACTGGATTAGCAAGGAGAAGAGAGGAGGATCTTGGTATTTTTGTTGAGTCTGAATCACTTATTTTAGGAAGTGCTTCTCAACAGAGAGTTTCAATTAGTAACAATATAAGTTGGTCCAGTTTGACGTTTCCTCTACCAGAACCATTATTCTAGAAATAATTCAAAGAAACCAACAGTAACACTATCTTTCTCCTTTAGTAAAATCAGGCATCTGGAATCTTGGTTCAAGTCCAGACTCCATTTTTTTTACCTCAATGCTTCAAGGAATCGGTCTTTGCTATTCTCTGTGTTCTTAGGGTATTCTCTTTTGCTTTTGGTATACCTACATCAATTCTATATTGGGTACTTTGTAGACTGAAACAATGTATTTTAGGTCTTTCTATATCATACATCTAAAGTGTTTTGATTGACGTTAATAGCAAGCTATTTTGAGTGTGGAATTATTTGACAAGAGACAGTAATAGCCTAATTCTCCAAGGCCTCTGTGATTTAACAGATGGGCAACTATGAACTGACCTAAAGTATACTTTCTCACTACCTCTTTTATACTGAGTGGATGTCAATGGGTGGTTCAGCTCAGAAGCTGGACTCATAAGTTTAGTAGATCATGTATATAAACTTGTCTTTAAAAATCATCCTTCCTATTTACTTATTATTCATTATTTTTTCAATGCCCTTTGTGTGTTTCAACACATGTGTGCACATCAGAGGTCAATGCACAGTAGATGATTGTCCTTGATTTGTGATATGGATCCCGGTGTTGAACTCAGACCTTCATCAGCTGAACATCCCTGCCTAACTCCACCTTGTTTGTCTCTTAAGATAGTAAACATTTGTTCTGTTCCTCATTTTTGTTATTCGTACAAGAAGACTTTTATTTGTGAGTTATTATTATTATTATTTCTTATTGATAAACGCTAAACAAAACCTGACTGGTAAGAATTTAAATACAAAGAAACATTTCTCTATGATGTGAAACAACTAAGCTCTTCTGCTTTAGATTTCACACCTCCTGCCCTATGCTCTCCAGAGGCATGTGGAGAGTCCTGGAAGGAGATTGTTTTCTTTTACCTTCACTTCCTGGTGCATGCTTCTGCTTCTTCCTGGAAATATCTTCTTTCCATTAAAGAACTACTGTCTGATTAGTGTGAAATGTCCTTCCTGGAAACACTTAGGATTCCTTTGGGGTTTTCTCTGTAGTTTGTTAGCACAGCACTTTGAAATTTCATGTCTTGTAAATAGAAGTGTAAGTGTTTTGTCTTCGCCTATAGTAAATGAGGTTTTGAGTTTTCTTCAGGGTCAAAAAAATAGCTGCTTATTTGGATAATGGAAGTGGAACTCACAAATAGAACAAAGACCTAAGTAATGCTTAATATTCTTTTTATTCATGTACTTTTTAAATCAGATCTCCCTTTACAAAAGAACCCATTGTATTAAGTTTTTATGTCTATTTTGTTGATATGTATTAATTGTCTTTAGAGTAATATTTTTTCAATATGTGGTTTGACTTCTTTAGTTTGGATAGTGTTTACTAGTGGAAAGAATTTTTAGTATTTACATCTCAAATTATAAAAAATACTTTATTTTGAAATTTGATTTTTAGTCCTCTACAATCTTAATTTACAAATGAAGAAAAAATATCATTTGCTCTTTTTCTGAAGTTGAAATAATTATATGGGCTTTAATTCCTTTACTTTAACGCCATTGTAATTTTATTTCTGCGTATGCTGTAACAAAGGGCTTCAATTTTCTATTTCTTTCTTCCTATTTTTTTTATGTAGGAAAAATATTTATACCAACACAACTTTATTTGATGATAACTTTCTTCTCCAAGGGTTTGTAATACTCTAAGGGGCCTTATATAATATCATTGGTATTTACTCCCTATTGGTTGAATTACTAATATCTTGTGATTAATGTACAATTATAATTTTTCTTTAGTATTATTATATTGGTCTTCATAACTTCTGAAGTTTGCAAGCATTTTAGGTCATTAGGAACAAATAGGACTATTTCAGAAGTATCCATGTAGTCTTCAGTTCATGAAAATACTGTTAGATGCTTATTGCCCAAAATAATAGAGCTAGGAGTATATGTCATGTCACAGTAGATACTTGAAATCCAGACAGTATATACATACATATGTATATATAACCTTTATGGAGCAATTCTTGTGAAGAAGTGGATAATATTTACCAGAAAAGAAGTTTTGTGCAATTACTCAGCATAGGGAATTTCTAGAATCAATCTTTCAATTGGGTCACTTTGCTTCAAATACAGAACTATTGTTTTAAGAGTGAGAGATGTGACTACATTGGTTTTATCATTGAAGACAGAGATTTAGTTGTGATAATTTGGTTGCCAGGTCCTTAACATCAGAATAATTTCACTGTATTTCCACAGGTAGAGTGACTTTTGTATGATAGTGTTTTTGCAATTCATTTGCTAATTGTTCACAATCCACACAACCCAAGCATCCACTGGAAGCATATCTAATATTGAATTTTCTGACTCTGTGAATATTGTCTGTTTCACTGAGACCCTTGTATCAATGAAACAGGTCAAAGATTATCACCATCAGAGGAACACAGTCTCAGGTAAAATATACCTAAGTTGTTATCATTGTGCTCTAAGATGAAGGTTTGTTTGTATTTCCAAGACGTAAAGTCACTCATAAATTTATTTTATGCTTTTTAGTTATCTTTGAGTAGTCTTCCATATAAATTAGTTAGACTATGTATATGTTACCTTTATAATGTAGTCATCAAATTCTAGGAAGCAGTATTTGGTCATCACAAGTCTGATTACTATGAGGCAATAGTAATGGTTGTATTATATTCAGTACTATTTCTCCTGAGCCTGGATTAATCCTCTCTGTCTCTGTCTCTGTCTCTGTCTCTGTGTCTCTGTCTCTGTGTCTCTCTCTCTCTCTCTCTCTTTCTACGTGTGTACTTGTGTGCATGCATGCATGGTTTTAAAGAAAAAATACAACTTGTTTTCTTTGGTTTACTTTACATCTAACTTCTGTTTTCTTTTCTCTTATTTATAATAGCCAGAAACTGGAAAGAACCCAGATGCCCTTCAACAGAGGAATGGATACAAAAAATGTGGTACATTTATACAATGGAATATTACTCAGCTATTAAAAACAATGAATTTGATAAATTCTTATATAAATGGATGGAACTAGAAAATATCATCCTGAGTGAAGTAACCCAATCACAAAAGAACATACATGGTATTCACTCACTGATTATTGAATTTTAGCCCAGAAGCCTGAAATACCCAAGATTCAACTCACAGACCACATAAAGCTCATGAAGAATGATTACCAAGTAGTGGGGCTTCAGTCCTTCTTAGAAGGAGCAACAAAATACTCAAGGGTGCAAATATGGAGACACAGTACAGGACAGAAACCGAAGGAGAGACAGACCATTCCACCTGGATATCCATCCTATGTGCAGTCACCAAAGGTAGAGGTTGATGTGCATGTCAGGATGTACATGCTGACAGGAGCCTGATATAGCTGTCTCCTTAGAAGTCTGCAAGAGTCTGACATACTCAGAGTCAGAAGCTCACAGCTAACCATTAAACTGATCGTGGGGTTCCCAATGGAGAAGATAGAGTGAAGGCTGAAGGAGTTGAGAGCATTCGCAACACCATGAGGAAAGCAACAATCCCAACCAACCAGAGCCCCCAGGGTCTAAACCACCAGCCTGGGAGTGCTTAGAGAGGGACCCATGGCTCCAGCTATATATGCAAGGGAGCTATATATATAAGTGGGAGAAGAGATCCTTGGTCCCATGAAGGCTGGACATGGGGGGGGGGATATCCGAGGGTGGGGAGGTGAGGTACGGGGGAGGGTGAGTGGGGGTACACCAATGTGGAGACAGGAGGATGGGGGAAGGTATAGTGAGTTCCTGGGAGGGAGGGGGGGAAATGGGGTAAGGGGAGAATATCTGAAATGTAAAAAAAAAAAAAATTTCCAATAAAAAAAATTTGATATTTTCTTTATTTACATTTCAAATACTATCCCTTTTCCTAGCCCCCCTGGGAACCCCGTACCCCATCCCCTCTCTCAGTTTTCTAGTTGTTGTTGTATACTTTTAAAAACTGACTATAAAAAAAATAAAAAAATAAAAAATAAAACTGACTGTAGTAATAAGTTCTTCAGTTGCCCTTATTATTTATTAGTAAAATTTTTCTAGCCCTTTGATATTGAGAGAAACAAATTGCATAATTTCATTACAATGAACAAATTTAGCAGGGTTATGATCTTCAGGAGTTTGAATTTGTCCTGGTAACAATAGACCACAATCAAAATGACATCTACTGTATCCATCCTGAATTGCTATGATGAAATAGAAACTATGAACCCAACATTAATTCCACAGTATTAAGTTCCTGATTGTGGATGGTTACTGTAGCACAACACTAAAATACATGCTATAGATTACTATATAATAAAATCACATACAAGAATTAGAAGCATTTATGGAACTGTCATAGTACAAGTTTTGTTGCTTTTTTGTTTTAATCTCAAAGGAACATTTTAAAATAAGATTCCATTCCTAACTTTTTTTTACCACTGAAAATCATCTGCTTTAATAATTCTCAGGACCAAGTACATATATTTTAACAGAATCTTCTCATGAACTTCCAATACTTCTCCCTTTTGGGTTGGTGACCTGTACTCTTTTGAGTCTAAAAGTCTATTTTTGAGAATGATATGCAATCTCTTTCAAATTGACTTCAGATCTACGAGCCAGTGTGTGATGAGCCTGTAAGTACAATCTAATTCCAACAGACACATTGGTTTTATCTCAGAATAGCAGCAATGATTTTAAAAGGATAGAAAGTTTTATGGCATAGAATATATTTTACATTATAGAATTAGTTTAGAGTTCTTATTAACATAGCTTCCCTAGAGGATTATAAGTTGTTTCAGATACACTGACAATGCCCTCGCATTCCTCAGTGCACAGTACACTGTGTGGTGGCCACTGAGGCTGGCTTCAGAGAGCATCTCACTGTGCCTTTCTGAATGAATTGTATGACTATTTTTCTTTCAGAATAATCTTTGATCATTTTAAACCACCAGGAAATGCTGACAGATCCACTTTAAACAGCCTTTTGAATATCTTCATGTTTTTCTAATCAACAACGTAGACAATGGAAGATAGGCATTATCCTGCTTTTCACTGCAACAAAAAGGCATGTGTGCCAGATTTGCAAAATGCATCTGTAATGAGAAGAAGATGGGAGGTGAAGGAAGAAAGACTCTAGGAGTCACACCAACCCACTTCACTGGGCAAGGGTTCCTTAAAATGTTTCATCTGTCTCCTTTAAACTATGATTATACATTCCCGAGGAATGGAAAAACTACTTTCTGATGTTGTGTGTTCCCTTTTTGTAGCAGATAAAATGGTCAGAAAATTGTAAACTTCACAAAAGTTATAAGTATATATTTTAATGCAAATATATTCTTTGAAATGTTTGGACCCTCCTTACATACAAAACGTTACTGCAAATTTGAATTTAATAGGATATTCTGTATATTTCTAACTCAGAAGCATTTTACTGTAGGCACTCAAAGATCACTCTACAAACAGAAAACCTTACAGCGACCATGGATAGTTGATGTAGACTTGAATTTTCTAATGGCTTGGACAGAGATCTTTGATCCACATAGACCTCTTTGTTCATTACACTGGTTTGAATAACTCTGTGAGGTTTGACTCTCTTGTCTACCACCTACTAGCTTTTTAGATTTCTTAATTAATTAAAAAAATTAATGTCTTTTTTTTGTTGTTCTTTTTCTCAGTGTTCTTACCTGTGAAATACGAATTAAAATAGAATTCTGAGATTAGAAGGCATAAAGTGCTTAACTTTGACATAAATGGAACATGCATGCAGCCACTTATTTACTCCTTTGTACTCAAAGTTATTTGTTAGTCATAAGAAATCCAAGGACCTCTCGAACTACGTGCAAAAAATCATCCATACAAATTTCGAAGGTCACAGAGTCTCTGAAGCTACTTTCTAGGAAGACTGAATAAATCTAGTATGTTTTACATACATTTCAGAACTTTGTGTCCAAAAGCGACTATTAAATGAAGCAGCTTCATAAACACAATACTCTGCACTTATACCAGAGAAGAGCTATCATTTCCTAACCTTGAGTTCCCCAATAATTCTTCCTTATAAAGGGCTGAGGGGTAAACTGGGCTGAGCTGATGGCATTTTCTGACTGATGTGCTTTAGAAAGACCTTCAAATTCACTTACAGCATTTTGCTAGTTGGGCACACATTTAATTTTCTTGGCACCATATTCAATGATCTGTAGCTTTGAACTCTAAGAGTGGGTTTTTCATGGGTATTCCATCATGTGCTTTACACAGTAGAAAGCACACTACAAATAGTGGAATTCTTCACAAAGTGGCCTTAGAATTTAATTGCACACCAGGGTATAGTTTTATGATCTGCATTATGTTACATTATGTACATGCAGTTTGCCCTGTTAAATAATTATAAATAATTCTGGAAATTTGTCAAAATTTCTATATTATTTAATTATTATTTTATATCTAAGTAGGGATAAGGTAAAATACATAATGCAGGAAAATGAATACATTATGTATTCTTTTTCCAGCACTACTAAGTACTTTGGGTCATATTAAATTGCATGATGAAGGGCCAGAGAGATGGCTTATGGGTTAAAAACCTTCTTGGTCCTCTAAGATATGTGATGTCAGATGCCAAAGCTCACACTGAATAATTTTCAACCACATGTAACTGCAGATTCAGGAGCTCTAACTTCCTCTCCCTACCTCTGCAGGTAATGATGTATGCAGTGTTTACACACAGAGACAGGCATATGCATAACAATGAAAATAAATTTAGAACATAAACTGAATGATGGAAAAATATGACTCACAAGTTAATATATGAACCTTTATTCTTAAGATAGCCAGACTCAGGCCAGCACAATGGATCAGTTGTTAAAGTCACTTTAACAATCCCTGATGACTTGGCATCCAAAACATACAGTGTTAGAAGGAGAGAAATCTATTCCACAAAGGTGTTCTCTGACTTCCACACAAGAGTGATGCCATGCTCATAGGTAAACTGACATCCATTCAGGCCCAAAGCCCTGAATAATTCTAATTCTAATTGGCATTCTAATATGGAACCTAGAAGCCCCACAAAATCTCCTCCACAGCTGAAGATCTACAAGTAACTAGCAAGCTCTTGAGAGACAGACAGAGAGAGGGAGAGGGAGAAGGACAGGGAGAGGGAGAGAATGAATTACTCTCTCTAAAAATAAGTACCCTGAGTAGTTATCCAATACTAAATGGTCAGGCATGACTAAAATAATATTCATATTGCTAACACTAATTGGACTAATTGGAACCAGTTTATATATATATAACAGTTAAGCACAGAGATTCTATGAATTTGAGAGGAATTGGGGGTTTGAAGGGAGGATTGGAAAGGAGGAATGTCAGAGTAGAAATGATTTAACTATCCTTAATTTTTTTTAAAAGAAAAAACTGCAATTAAGATACATATACACAATATGCAATTAAAATCCAGGCCACATCAACCATATGGACTTCTTATTGTGGCAATTTTCCGTTAGCCAGGACCCTCCCATATGGATATGCTCTGTAAGAGGAACAAGCTCCAATTCTCATTAAAACAGCAAGGAACGGGGATATGGCTTCTTTATTTAGTTACTGGTTCTACTTACGCGTTATGGGGAAGCTTTCGAGCTTGTGTGCACTTATGAGATAATACTACTGAGCAGAGGAAAGCACAGCACCACTTCCAAGCACACAGTCTAGTAATCTACAGCACAGAACCATAAGGAAAACACATTGACATTAGTGTAAGTTGGCTTCTGCTGGTAGAAGAAGGCAAATTTTATGTAGTTGAACAGTTTAAATTCAGTGTTTATCTTTTATTTTGTTCTCGGGAGTGTGTGTATGCACTCACACATGTATATGTCTGTCGTCTCTGTCTCTGTATGTCTCCATCTGTCTGTCTGTCTGTCTGTCTGTGTGTCAGTCCACCTCTCTCTTTGTGTGTGTGTGCACGCGTGTGCGTGTGCATGTGCGTGTTTGTATACCAGTGTGTTTAGATAAGTTTTCTTGTAGCTCAGTTTTGCCTTGAATTCAGTTTGGCTAAAGATGGCTTTGATCTCCTGACTTGCTGATCGCACCTCCAACATGCTGAGATTATAGGTCCCTATTATTATATCCAGTTTACCACTTACTTTTTAAACATATTTTTTCATTTCTTTGAGAACTTCATGTGACCAGTTGAATCATCTTCATCCCCCAATTCTTCCCTGATTCACTAACCCCTTCTCTATCAGCCCACCTTTGTGGTCTCACTTGTTTGACCTCTTTGATTTAGCAAAATTTCTGTCACCCATGCATTGTAGGGTGTGTGACCATTCATTGAGGCATGGTTGACTTATCATGGAAAACAACTTAAAGAACCTTGACTCTCCCTTTGCCAGCAGCTATCAATTACCAGCAGTTCCTAAAACTGGGGTAGGACTTCATGTCTATCTCTACTCTTCATGCTAGAATTTTTGTCTCTAGATTGCTCAGATTTTGTGCATGCTGTCATCATGTGGGTTCATGCATGAAGATGTTCTGATGTGTCTGTAAAATATAATTTTCTTATAATTATTATCACCTCTGGGACTTACAATTGTTCCATCAGCTCTCTTCACAGATTCCTGAATCTCAGAAGGAGAACCTGTGGTGTAGATGTACCTGTTACAGATGAACACTGCCCAGTTTTTAGTTTTATTTTTATTCACTGCAAATTGACCAGTTGTGAGATTTTGTGTGAATTGTATTTGATTAAAGAAAGAACATTCTTTGGTGGCAGCTAGGAAATATATGAAAATATGAGTATAACACTAAGTGCTTAATAGTTGCTTTAATATCATGGCCATTTAGTTTGCCTTTTATTAACTTTAAGAATATATTAATTCAGGCAGTGGTGGCACATTCCTTTAGTTCCAGCACTCAGGAGTAGATAGAAGCAGATCTCTGTAAGTTCGAGGCCATTCTGGTCTAGAGCTAGTTCCATGACAGACAGGCTTATATAGAGAAACCTTGTCAAAAGAAAGAAAAAGAAAGAAAGAAAGAAAGAAAAAAGAAAGAAGAAAGAAAGAAAGAAAGAAAGAAAGAAGAAAGAAGGAAGAAGGAAGAAGGAAGAAGGAAAGAAGGAAAGAAGGAAGGAAAGAAAGAAAGAAAGAAAGAAAGAAAGAAAGAAGAAAGAAAGAAAGAGAAAGAACAGATGTTGAATGTATGAAAGAAGAGATCAATAAACTAAATTATAATGATAATATTTTAAAATATATACAGTTAAATTAATTGTTTGAAATTTTCCTACAATATATTCTTATCACATTAACCCCAATCCTCAAACATTTTCTGCATGCAGCCTTGTCACTCTCACCTCCATACCTACCCACATTCGAGTTACCTTCTCTCATTTTCCTCCATTGAGTCCAATTTGTGTTGTCCTCTAATTGTGGTAGTGGAGCCTGCTCTGAAGTGTGGGAGACCTATTAAAGAGATCACACCACTGAAGAATACTGACTCTACCTCTTGGCAGCTATAAAGTATCAATACTCCCGAACTATTACTGGGATTCAGTCCCTCCTCCATACTTGTATTTCATGTGGCTTAATCTTTCACAGGTTTTAGACTTGCATGCTGCCACAGCTCCTGTGAGTTGATATGTACAGTTTAACTATTGCATCTGGTAAACACTGCTTCTTTAAAGTCATCTCCCATCTGTAACCCTTACACTCATACCTATCTCCCAGAAGATCACTGAACATTATAGGAAGGGTGTGTGTTCTATTTAGGGCTGAGAACTCTAGCCTTCTTTTTCAAACGTTGACAGGTCAGTTGAATGGGAGTACCTTCTTTTGATGGCAGCTCTGAGGAAATGTTGGGAATATTTTCTTAGCCTGGAGTCCATACATAAGATGTCCCCTGAAGCATAAGCAATTAATTGTTGGACAATTCTTTTCTTGAAAAAAAATTTTATCTGCTTAACTATAGCATTGAAAAACAAGTAAAAACAAACAAAGTACTAATAATAAAAAAAAAAAAAACTCTGGGTAAATTCAGAATTCTAATCTTGCCCTCAAGAAGAGGAAATAGCATCTTATTCATAAAATCTTTCCAAGTCTTCCTATTCAAATGGTAATTCTTTTTAGTTTCCTCTATATTCATTAAGTATTTCATGTTTTATTAATTAAAATCATCACTTTGTTCTACTTAATGAACAAAAGCATCCCAGAGTTAGATTAAAGAAGTCACTTGTAGTGCTTTGTCTAATATTGCCCCTCATAGTCTCATTGAATACATGTTTACCCGTTGGTAAAAGTTTTGGGAGGATTAAGAGATGTGGTTTGCTAAAAGAAGTGTGTCATTGAAGGTAGGCTTGATTCTTTTTCTCCATTATTTCTAATGTCCCACTCCTCCCTCGCCCTTTTCCTTGAAGGTCAAGATACAAGCTCCCTTGACACTTTTCACCCCACCATGATGAACTCTAAATTTCTGAAACCCTAAGCCACAAATTAAATCCTTTATTTTATGTTACTTTGGGCATGATGTTTTTATCACATCACAATAGAAAAGTTAACTAACTCATAAAATATTTTCCCAATTCCAAACTCTACACATCTTATTGATTTTGAACGAGTTATAATATTCGTTCTCAGTTTAAAGTTTTACATTTGCACTGTCAATTACAATTTTAATTTTAGACTTATTTTAATTTTTTTGAAAGATATCATTTTATTTTTACTGTTAGATTATTGAAATGGCATTAAAATAAAGCTCTGTCGCCACTTTCTTTTTAATTTTTAAACATTACTTTGCCATTAACTTTCAAGAATTTTTCTAATCGTTTTTTACAATCTTAAATTGTGGTTGGTGTTTGTGAGACCCCTATTTTAAGAATTTAAATATCTATTTTTTTTTTACATATCAAACATCATAAAACATTGGTTTTCAAATTTCCTGATGCTGCTACCCTTTAATACAGTTCCTCATTTTGTGGTGAGCCCCCAGTCATAAAATTTATTTTCATTTCTACTTCATAAATTTAATTTTGCTACTGTGCAGAATCATAATGCAAATATTTGTGGTTTCTGATGGCCTTAAGTGAGTCCTGTGAAAGGGTCCTTAAACTCCATTGGGTTGCCACCGACACATTAAGAACCACTGGCATAAAACTTAGCATGGGAGAAACTAGGATTTGAAACACATTACTTAACAAGGTATAAAGATTTTTATTTTTTGCATCTTGTTTCACATCACTGGGATCAGGATTCTTTTATGATTACTTGTAGTCAGACAGCAAGGTTGCCATACTTGTCAGTGACAGTCTGTCATTAAAGATGGTCATAGGCACTCTCAATGTCACCCTTTCATTTGAGTTATACAAATTGTTAAAACTACAGATGCTGAGTACAATTGCCACTTAAAATATCTTCAAAGAGAATGCATTACCCTATAGTTCAGCACTAAAAGCTGTGGTTTGGTATAGTTTTCCTTTCAATGGAGTACATAAAGTAATAGTGGATTTAATAATTGATGTCCTTAAATTTCACAAAATCAAATAGAGATGTGTGCCTCCAAATGCTGAAATAATTTTCACAGTTATTTGTTTTTTGTATTTCTAAGATTTTTTAAACCACAAACTTAATATTATACAAATTGTACAGATGCCATAAATATGTACTTTTCTGATTATACTACTTAAAAGCAAATAGGCATAATTGAACACAATGGATGGCATGTTATTTTTGAGGTATTATAGAATAAATACATGCCATGTAGCTAAACAAATCATGTCGTCTTTAAATGTTCTCTTTTTGATGCTTAATAAAAATTCAAAACTGAACCAAGCTGTGAGTGAGCTTGGTCAATTATGCAAAAGTCTTGCCTTAACCACACTTAAACCACTTCTTTGTATACATGAAAATTAAAAAAACAAATGAAAGGAGGGTTTTCTTTATTCTTTCCATATAGAAGGGCATTTGGAAATGTTTTTATACTTAAAAAGGATAAACTGACCTTAAAATTTAAATAAACTAAATGCATTCTTGAATTACTTTGGACAGATTCACAATAATAAAAAATGTATATTTTGCCAAAAGAATTAAAAACAAACACTCAATAATTGCCTATGAAGTGCTGGGTTTCTCTATTCCCTCTGCCTAGAGAATTTCATTTACAAGCTCTCCCATTTTCACATTACTCTAATGATACTGTCTGGTATTGATAATTAATCTAGATAATGACAATCCTGAATATGATGCCACATCTCTGGACACTGAAGTGTGTCCAACATGTCATTAAAATCCTATTAAAGCTTTATTTACCAGTCTCAAATTAAAAATAAACATTGGTGGTACAGAAGAGAGAATAATGATCTCATTGACCTTGTGATGTCCCTTCTTTAGGTGAGGAGAGCCAAAATAATGGTGAGCTAGGCACAGAACACACAGTAACAGAAATCTAACTAACAGTTCGGTTAGAAGTAAAACATCTGTAGTTTCTTCTTTGTCTGTAGGCAAATACGCTTTATGATGTCCTAAAATTAAGTACTTTATCAGGAGTCAATGTTTTTGTCCTTTTTTAAGATGTCATGAATATATTGAGCAAATTACAAACATTATGTGCACACATGATCTATAGGTATTAAGAACCTTCTTACATCTAGAGTGGTCAGGAGATATGCCATCAATTCAGAGACTAAGTGTCCAGAGACTTCCATTTTGACAGTTTTAGAACATTTACAGAAAACTTTAAGTTCTACTTTCAGCTTAAGCATCACCCTCATCTAAAGTTACTAAAAGACTACCCTAAATCATCATTTATATGGACAAATGTCCTGTTTCCATGGGTTTTTTCTGAGAAGTAAGTGTATATTGTTAATTCATTGATTAAAGCAAATCTCAATTGTCAGAGGGAATAGCATTTTCCTATGCACAGCTCAATGGCATGTATTAAAATGTGTTCTTTTCCTAATCTTGATAATGAGTAATCCAGTCTTTGAGGAGAGGTAGCTCTAAGAAAGCATGCTGGGTACTTTTTGAATAAGCTTTAGAATATATCAAAACCCAAGCTTTCATCAACTTGACTCATGAGATCATATTTATACATAAAAGGATTGATTGACTCTTTCTACCTCTGGCTTGGAAGATTATGCAGCTTGGATGCCTCAGATGTACAATAGTTCTAGTGAAAAGCAAGAGAAAGATCCCCACAGAAGAGTCAATTAAAAAGCAATAGATGTCATGGCTCTGATAATCAAAGTTGTACAGGGACCCGTGGCTTCATGAAACATGAAGGGTACCATGCTTCTCAGAAGAGGAACATGGAAGAAGACTAGTCTCTAACAAAGCAACACAAAAGATTTCCCAAATACATACTGAGAATTCACATATGTATTCAGAAGAATATCAAAGATATGCAAAGGAATCTACTGGCAGATGGTGTTACAATCCACCAAAATTATAGTTTTAATATTAATGATATAATACTTCCATTGATTTCTGACATCTGATCTACCAAACGATTTTATACCTTACTTCTTCAAAGTCCCTCGATGGAAATAGCATATTGCTCACAAATATCAGACTAATTTTATGAAGAACCCCAGTGACCACTTACAAAATGGTTCAGCTTCAGGGTACACTGTAGCAAGCTTCTAGAGTTTGTTTCATCTAGACAGAACTATGAACTAACTCCTTCTTCTTATGGATACTGAATATAAAAGAACAAATCCAGTACACATAAATTGTGATGATCTGTACCAATGCCCAAGGTGCTGACCATGGTCTACCAATGTAGATCTCATGCGACTAGAAGTTCCCAAAAATTCCAGGTGTTGGTCCAAGTAACATAATAGTGAAGCCATAAAGTGCTTCATCTAGATATTTCCAAATGATGCTTCATCTAGATATTTCCAAATGAACAAACTTTAAACATTTCTGCCTATTAACAGAATGTCTAACAATACAAATCAGTTCAATCATTCTATTAAACATCTACATTTACACTAGACCATTCAGTTTTAGGAGCTTATTCCCACAAGCTTATGCCACTTGTGATGCCAGTTCCAAGTCCTGGAGGCCAATTCATTTCACCTACTATAAATTTACAGATCTTTCCTCACTTTAGATAATTCAGCAGAATCATTCATAGAACTGAGATAATGATATGAATTTAGTTGGATTATTGTATACTCTAAGTGGAAAGGATGTCTAGGACATGGTACATAGCTTCCCTGTCTTGTTTCACCCTTGCAACAGTTCAAGCATAGCAGTACATTCACCAATACTGATCCAATCTAAGACTCCTCATTTTCTGGTGAGGAATGGGGCTTGCATAGTCATGGCTGATTAACTCATCATTACTGGAGTTTGAAGTCCCTTTCTAACATATTTGACACTGAATGAATTCTGTGAATGTTTACAACTCCTAATGTCATATAGCTCTTTGGTTTTCTTTTCTCATCCATCTATCATTTGAAATTTGACTTAGGAACAGAAGAGGCAAGTTTAAATATTTTGCTACATTCTCATAAATATATTTCCTGTATAATTAATTCTATTCTCTGAATCTACCAGATCAAATTAAAATAATAGCAGACATTTTAAATTCCTCAATAATTCCCAGGTACAAAATCAAATTACATAAACATAAAATAACAATACATGAAATGTATTCATAATTTAAAAAAGAACTCTGAGTTGGACAAAAGAGATTTATTGTTTCATTTCCTTTAAAGAATTCTCACAGTCATTTTTGCTAACAGTTAAGTCACTTGAAGTACAATACTTAACTATAAGCTGAAGCATTCCAAAATGGCCCATTTATTTGCTTGTTTGTTTATTTTCATCCTTCTTTGGTTCATTTATATAATAACTATAACAATATAGACTTGTTTATATCATAGATATAGGAAAAATGTAGAGAATGGTAATGATTTAAGTTGATGATAGCTTTTCTTGCTTTATTTCTTTACTTTTCTTTTTAGTGTGGTGAAATTAGAAACAGGACTTTTCCCTCTCAGAATTCCTTTTTAATGTTGCTCTTTTTCTTTTTTAATTTAAAATTTTCTAGTCAAAAATGGCTCAAGGAATTCATGCGTCCAGTGAAATAAGCACATATATAAAAGACTGGCCACTTCGCCAGCATGGTCCTCCATAAGTAGGCACTGCAAACTTCTCCTTCAGCATCTTATGCTACCATAGGTCAGTGGCAATGAAATATGGAATGAAGATATAAAAACCCAGGTGAGGATGATACTATCACTAATACTCATGCCCCTTTGAGGAAGCAGCAATCATTTCAGGTAGTCTTCAGATTCATGGTACTTTATAAGATGGAGAAAATTCAAAATATGAAAGAAAGTAGTAGAGAACAAGGGGAAATGTTACCTAGCATGTGTTTTGATATGCTTTATGATAAGGGAAAAGACATATTGAATTCAAAGTTCAAGACTGAATTGAATCATACAGCTGACTATAAAAGCTACTTTTTACTAAGCATCATATTTTATATCTAAAACAATAATATTCCATATATATATATATATATATATATATATATATATATATATATATATTAGAAAGAAAATTGAAAGGCCTTCAAAATAACATTTTGTGGTTTGTATGGAGGACATGTGTGTGTGGGTATATGACACATCTATATTCATACCTACACTTGTGTGTTCATGTGTATAAACTATTTAGCAATATCTAGTTGTATTCTTCAGTAGTGGCCAAGCTTGTTTTCTGTGCCAGAGTCAATCAATGCATCTGAAATTTGCATATTAGGTTAATATAGATTGTCAGCAAGGACCATGTTTCCTTCCATATACTTTATATCACCAACATTAACAAAGTAAGAATCCCACATCAGCCTTTTTATCTTCCGATGCAGGTCCTCAAGCTTGCAGGTCCTCGTAATCACATGTTGACAGACCCATCTTTGCAACCCAGGATTATATATTTTTATTCTCAGAATATGGTCTATAAATGTGAACATCTCATGACTACCACTTTGTTTGCCAAGAAAGAAATTTACATCATTTGGTCATGATCATCTGAAATCCTAGGTAGCTGTCTGATAGTTCTTGAACTAAGCAGAATTTTTAGGGCCATAGTCCTCTTACTATGTTAAGGGAGATTATCTTACTTAAAGATGAAATCTGGAGGCAGATTAGAAATGCTTCCCAAGATCAAAAATATCCTTTGCTTCACTCATATAATTCTTTTGATGTCATTTTTGCAATCCCAGCGTTGAAAGAACTCTTAAAAATGCTTCTGTGGTGGATAACTATGAACTATTTCTCATTCAGATATTAGTAGATGGTATGGTAATTGTTTGTTGTGACTACATTGATTTGGGGAAGCTTCACTTCAAAGATTATTGTAATTGAATTTTTTCTAATTCTATAAAAATTAATTGTCTGTTATTAATAATAAATACTTTATTAAGTGCTGATGTAATTCTTTTTAACACAAAGTGAAAATTTTATTTCTCAGTGACACAGAGAAGTCTTGCAAAGCACAAGATTCTCAATTACCTCACCTTAGGAAATATGCATAGATCAATCAATGAAAAGGGAAAGGCAATGTGGAAATTTATCAGCAGATATATTTCTCGTGTCTGTTAGATATATGTCATGGGAAAACAAGACAATGGAGAGCTACCTACCTACTGCCATCTCAAATCAGCTAACAAGAAACACTCTCCAGCGCTTTTGTTTCATCTGCTTGTGCTTACACTGAGCTAATTCATTCATATTTTTATTATAAATATTATAAATAATTATTATTTTATTTTTGAGGTTTATAATACAATTACAACATTTCTCCCCTGTCTTTTTTCCCTCCAAATATTTCCATAAACCCTCCCCAGTCTACTTAGAATCCATGGCCACTTTTTCTCTCTAGCTATTATAACATGCATATCATTTTTAAGAGGACAATAGAGAACAAGTCATCAGATCTTCTTTGTCCAGCATCTTAGGACAAAGACAACAATGAACTTTTTGATCAGCTTTATAGAGACAGGGATTTGGAGTTAGAAAGGCCTACATTGAATAGACTGCTAGTAAATAGCCTGGCACTGATGACCTCATGTCAACATGACATGACATGACATGTTGGGTGTGACTGTGGATTGAGAAGTGTCCAGGGTACACATCGGCTAGTAGAATTACTTCTCTCAACTACAGGGATATGAGCAATTGGCATGTCTCCACAAACTCTAAAGGATGTAGCCTAAGGGATCTTTCCCATAGAAAATCAGAACATTAGTTAAAATTATGAGATAAAAGAACATAAATACTGCCAGTTTTATAAACTAAAAACATCTAGAAGATAGTCAAGGAAATTGTATAAGCCATAACTTCAGGATTTGCTGTCTTTTTTGAAGGATTCAGAGAAATTTTTAGATTATTTTACTTTTAAGAGCAGTGTTAGATTCATAGAAAAACCTGAAGGTATAGAACAGTTTTCCTATCTATCACCTCTCTCCATTATGAACAAGTAACCCTGTTATCAATGTTTTCTACTGGAGTTGCAACATGCTAAAATATTTTGAATTTACATTTACCTATTATTATCATCTAGATTTCACAGTTCATGTGAAAGTGAATTCTAAACATTAAGTATTCTGTGATCTGGGCAATTATTTAATTATAATTATTTATCATTATAGTATATCAAAAAATATTTCTATGGCACAAAACATATCTAGTTTCCCTTATCACTCTTTCAAAAGCATTAGACTCTATACCACCACTAATCTTTTGATGTAACTACAGTATACTTTTGTCCTGATGTCATAATATTGTAATAATGTAGTATGCGGTCTTTCACATTGAGTTTAATTTACTTAGTGATATGTACTTAAATTTCTTATGCATCATTTCACAGCATAATAATTAGCACTGAAAAATGCTCATTCTCTAGAATTAAACACACACATCACACACACACACACACACACAGAAACAAAGAAAAGAGCACAAGACACAGAGGAGAGAGAGAGAGAGAGAAGAGAGAAACAGAGAGAGAGAGAGAGAGAGAGAGAGAGAGAGAGAGAGAGAGAGAGAGAGATTTCACCTAACAATGAACACCTGAGTAACTTCCACATTTTAGTAATAGTACTTCTGACTGAACATCTATGTAAATTTTCAAATGGCTTGTGTAGTTAACAAAGTTTATAGTTTCTAGCAATAATATATTCAAAACTACGAAATTGAGTGTTGGAAAGGTGACTCAGTAGTTAAAAGCACTAACTGTTCTTTCAGAGAATATGGGTTCAATTTCCACTACCTTCATGGTGGCTCTCAACGTCAGTCCCAAAACTCTTTTAACCTTTACAGGTGCCATATGTACTCTTTAGTTTTCTTTTGTTGAATTGTAGAGTCTCTATGTTGTGGATAATAATTTATTTTAAGTGTAATATTTATTTAATTATCCTGCATTGTTTCAGATTATCCCATTACATGTATCTTTTGATTTTCTTCCATATACTGCTACTTTTAAGTTTTTCATAATTTTCTCTCATTAGAACTCTTTGCTTCTTAAAAGCTTCTTTTTCAAATCATCTATACACATTATCAGTATATCTATACAAAATCTAGAATCCACAAATGAGAGAAAATGTGATATGTTTCTCTTTGATACTAAATTTCCAATATATATTTGTCTACAATTTATTTCCATAAAAATGTTATAGACTTCATTTTCTTTATGATTTAAAATAAAAGCATGCTAAATATGAATCACATTTTCTTTTACCCATTTGTCTGGTTATAAACAACTGAGTGTGTTTCTTGATTTAGCTATTGTGAAAAATGCTGTAATAAACTTTGATGAGCAAGTATTCTGGAATATATTGATTTGGGCCCTTTGGGGAATAAACCAAGAGATGAAGATTCTATCATATCCAACCAGAAAGACAGTCACCAAGAAAACAAAGACAGGGCCTGTCCGGGTGAAAGCTGACTGGCCTGAATCACAGGCACCATTGAGAGGAGAAAATCAGTGTAGAGGAGATGAAAGTGATGGAGTAGCAGGGCAGAGCTGTGGAGAGAGGCAGAACTGGGATTGTAACAGTGAGAAGGCTGAGGTAGGTGTGGATTATGTTGTCACCCAATGATCCAAGGATGATGTGTAGCAGCCGGAGCTTAAGCAGATGCAGACTTATCCTCCACCCCAACCCAACCCAACAAGCTGCTTGAACAAAGGATCATCCTAGATCTCAGCAAAGTCTAAGGCCCAAGATGAGGAATGGTCCACTTTCTAGATTAACTCCTCAAAATCCCATACTGTCCCACAATGCTGCTGAAGGCCAAGTGTGGGTCAGTGGATCTGATGTGGCTGAAGTCAAAGTTGATGTCTAAGAACCACGTCATCACCTGATGACATGCCTGTGTCATGGCCTGAGTTGGTGTCCTTGTTTGTGAGCAAATGCTGTTCCAGGGACCATACTTATGTGAGTGACCGTGTTGCCACCTGAGACCATTCTGGTGACCAGATCTAGGCTGCTGTTGAGGGCCATGCTGGGTCCATAGGTCTCTGTGAATGACCATGACCTGAGCTAGCAGTGAAGGCCATGTAAAGGCAGTGCTCTATGTTCAGCGGAAGCCATGTTGATGTCTTCAGGCAATGTACTTCAGGGGCCACATTAAATGTGGGTGGTCTGAATTGTCCCCTCTGATCCCTGATTATGTTTGAGTCTGGGGCTGCAGTTGGGCCATATCTGGTGCATTATCAATTTTGGGGTTATGTTGATGTTTTGGCTTGTGTTACCACCAGAAGCCACACAATGTTTGGTCTGTGCTGTAGCATAAAGCAATATGGTGTTCATGGGTTATGCTGCCTCCAATAGCTATACTGATCTAAAGTAGCCTGTGTCATCACCCTGGCCAAGGTGATGTCCTGGTCCTTTCTGATGCAAAGTCCATGACTGTGTCCATTGGTCTTACTGCAGCTGGGTGTGTATTCATGTCCATATATGTTTTTATTGAATGCTGGGGGAAATGTCCATGGTTCATACTGTGACTGAAAGCCATGTTGATTTCGGGATCCCAGTTGCTGGAGGGGCTTTATCAGGGTCCTTGACCCTACTGCGCAGAAGCCCTGTTGGTGGTCTATGTTGATGCCAAAAACCATGTGGAACCCCAAAAATCTATTATCCGCTGTTTTAGGGAACAATCGCTACTTTATGGATGAATGACTGCAGACGCACAGTTGGAGAAAGATTGACTGGAAGGTTCGGGGAAATTTGACCTACATAAAGCCTACCTTTGGTCCCTGACAAAAAATTGTAAAAGGCCCTAGACAGAAAGCCATCAGAGATAACTCTTAGAACTGTGATAAGTGCTAAGGTGACCTTTTCAGTTATGACTTCTAGAAGGGAGCCGAGGGAAGGATTCTGTAAAGGAAGGGGAAGATTTGCAAATAAATATGATAAAAACATCATGGGGCACTGTGTACAGTTCTCTTAAAGTTAATAACTATATTAATTTCACATACTTGTTATTACAACCACCGAAAGTGTGGGAAGTATACAGGCCGAAAGGAACCATGTCTCCGGGTAAGAAACAATCTAACCAAGTCATAAGGAAATTAGTATGCAATAAGCTAATGTCAAAAATCTTATCCTACAAAACCACTCCTGCCTAACAGCCTTCATTGAAAAGATTTTTCTCCCAATATATAGTGTTCTTTTACATATGCTGATCCTGTCTTTCCAGAAGAGAAAAACCTTACCCTAATGAAATTCAACTTAACTAAATCTTACTTCAGATATTGCTGCTTTGGTGTTCCAACTTCAAATGCATTTCTAACATAAAATTATTTAGATTTACAAAATTCTATCATTGGTTTATTAACTTGGCAATTTAAAATTATTCTGTAAACCATATTTTACATTATACACATATATATTTTATATATGTATACATAGTACATATATTTATTTCATATTTACCACTAAATACATATTTATATATACTTTTGTATAGTACTATACATGTATTTTATATATTTTTATTTTAATACATTAATTTATATAAATAAATGCATATAATGTTTAATATATAAAGTAAATATGTAAATTATATATTTTTATTCATAAACAGATATTTATTTATAGATATTATTTCTATATTTAATCATAATATTCATTTATGAATATATTCATTTATAACTTTTTGTTTTATATTATTTATTTATGTATTATTTTTTTCTGCACATGGAATTCCCTTTTGTTCCAGTATTTAAAAATTTTAAAGATGCCTTTGCTATACTACTTTGTCTTTGCTTTAGCTGAAGTCATTTTACTATACTAACTTTGTCAAAATCTTTATTCTTCCCTTTATTCATTACCAGTCATTATATATAATAATTCTTTTGTATTTATTTTTTTTTTTGATTTTGTTTGACAGTGGTGGTATTAACCTTCGCAGTGTTCAGTAACGCCAGAAGAAAGTTATGGATTTTGTAACTAAGAGCCGACAGAAGGTTGTGAGCCACCAAATTGAGGCCGTAGAATTAGTCCTTCTGGAGAATAAAATGGCTTTTAATTTCTGAGTATCTCTCTGCCCTTCACTGTTTTACAATTTTGACACAAGTAATTTCAGTTTTTAAAATTTTTATTTTTTTCAATTATATTAGTTCTTTGTCATTTATATTTCATATAAATTGTATATAAATTTGTTAAGGTTTGGACGCATTGCCTCTCTCCTGTGGGTTTCTGGCACTTCAGCCCGAGAGAAAGCAGGACAGATTGGGGAATGAACGAATAGGAGTTGTCCACAGCCCGTTTCCCTTCCAGCTGCAGAAGCATACATGGGCCAGAAGAGGGAAACATAGTCTAGGAAGAAGGCTTGGTTCCTGGCTCCTCCTGGATACCCCAGTACTGCAAGTGGAAAGTAATCAGGAACTAGGTTAGGGTCCCTGTTTCACCTCGGTTCATTTGCATGCCGACAGGAATGGGAGAAATGAGTTCAGAAGGCAGGACCTAGTCTAATTGGGAGCCAGTTCCAAGAACTTCAAGGGAGGGGAAGGAAAGGGACTTCTTTCGTCTTATGTCAAGGCCTTGCCCTTTGAGATTCGTGAAGCAACTTCTGCGATGACTATTGTTGTCCATATTGCTTTATTATTGGTGGATGTGGGCACACAGTTTATTAGAGTGAACAAGGGATTATTTAACCTTAGGGTGGTTGTGTGAGAATATCCCGGAAGCGAAAGCCATTGGCTGAAATGAAAGCTAAAGCTATATAATACCTCATTAGATAGAGAAAATTTGTGGTTAGTATGCTAGTGAGAGTGTTCATTGTTCCTCTTGATGGTCAAGCAGGCATTGAGTCTGGGAGGGTTAACTACACTCTACTAACAAATCTCGAGATTCCCAAGGTTTGAGTTCACCCACTCACAGTTCTATGCTCTTGGTTGCAGACCACATGCCCTAAAAGGTCGAGAAAATAACCGTAAATTTGATTTTCGATTCTGGGGATCAAATAGTGAAGCCCTACGATCTTGACGTGAAGCATTTACCTTTTTAGATGGAGCATACTTCTTAATTAGGTTTATTTTTTATTACATTCAGTCTCGGGACATTTCCTAAACCACACTTACATATTTCTGTTTTGTGGACTATTCAAAATAATGTTTTTGTAGTTCAAATTTATTTTGGTCAGTATAACTGTGCAGCAAATACTTTTGTATCACAATCTTGTACTTTTATTCCTTCCTATAATTATTTAATTCTTCCAGAAATATTTCATTTTAATTTATTTCATATTTTATAAAATGATAATAATATTTATATGGGAACAGAGACAATTTTGTATTTTCAGTCCTACCCGAATACATTTTATTTTCTTCTTAAGTCCCATATTATTAATAATTATATTTGAAAAGATGCTGAACATTATGTTGAAATTTGAAGTTATTATTGGTTTTAATTATAAATATTTTCTTATCTCTTCACTGTATATACTGTCATTTCTGTTTATCCATTGTCAAATTGAGGGAGTTATTCTAATTTCTAGTATAATAAGAGAGTTTTGTGAATAAAAGTTAGCTTTTATCCTATAATTTGTTCTCTATCTATTGATCAAATAACTACAGATTGTGATAAATTCTGTTTTATTTTTCATTTAATTTATTTTATTTAGAAATATTTTATCTAATTTTGAGATTTGAGACTTGGACATATGACATTAATTGGAAAGAACACTACCTATTCAGCAAATATTTGGTGATTTCTTAGCTATTGATTGGTGGACTAGCCCACTGTGTTCCAAAGCACAAATATGGTTTATGTATTTAAAATTTTATATATTTAAAATTTTGTGAAATGGCTGAGAATGCATTCTGCTTCACTGAATGTTCAATTGATTTTGAGAAAAACTGTATATTCTGTTCTTTTGGGGTAAATAGATCTATTCGATTCACTGGATATCTATAAATATATCCACTGAATCCAGTTGATTGTCAGTGTTAAGCTCCTTGATATTAATACTAATTATCAGTTTCTCCATCTTACATTTCTAATAGATGGATGTTGTAGTCTTCAGCTAGAGTCATGCACTCCTGCTCCAGTCTTTCTACTTCTACTAAGATTTGTATTACACATTTTTGTTTTAGCTCTGCCTTGTTAGATATGTAAAGGTTAAAGGTTATTTTTCATTTTTTCCCAATTGATCTTTTATCACTTTGAATGATCCTCCTGACTTCAAACTTTCTGAACTTTGAAGTTGACAACAGAATAGTTAATAACTTCCTTCCAATGTCCATTTCCTGTAAAAAAAAAATTTGTTGACAATTTATCCCCTAGTTGTCTTCTTTATTTTTGAATCTTTACTGGCATTTGCTAGGATACAACAGTAACATTTTCCCTCAAATTTCTCTTGGTACCTTAAAGTTCTGATATTTAGAAACACTGAGGTGACTCAGAACACTGTATACTGTAGTTTCTGGTAGTCTTTATTTTATGTTTATTTATCTCAAAAGAAATTCATTGCAAACATAATTTAGACTCAAAATTAAAAATATCCATTTTATATTCATGCCTTGTACATGCTAGATGAAGATTCTATGGCTAGTAACTCCAAACCCAGTTGTGTTATTGAGATGTGGTTCAATGACAGACATATGATTCTATGTCTTTGGATACAACCTAATATATACATTATAATCAAGTAATTGCGACTCTCAAGTATCATCAAAATTCCAAGAACTTCCAGGAAAGTTGTTAAATGTTTACTTATACAAAATATTTTAAGGAAGCAAAAAATAAATAAATACATTTCATGGTTATATTTTCAAAGACAAACATTAAGTAAATAAATTTGTGATATAAAGCTTTTCTAAATTACAAAATACTACAACAGAAATAACACAGTATTAATTTTCTATCCTTCCCTGCCAGTCTCCTTCATGCCTGAGTTCATATGTTTCAAAGGTGTCCAAGGTTGAGATGCAGATGTCATTGTCAAATTCATGTGCTCATCACATATATCAAAGATTGAGCACTGAAACTATGCTCAATTTAGATTATCTACTGTTACAAAATTCATTTTAAGGTCACATGGAATAAAATTCTTACAGTTTTCTGTCTCCATAGTATTCATAGGTCCTCTTGTCCTAGGAGATCATTTTTGACCAAAATTTTAAGACAGCATTGAATTATACAGAAGCAAGGTCCTAGGTAGGGCAATTGAAGATATTTTTTCCAGTTTGGGCTGGTGAGAAGCAGAAATATCAGCCCTGTCAACAGTTTCTCCCCCATAAAATCAAACTTCTCATAATTGAGCTTTTACACAATCACAAAAGAGTAACTTATAGAGAATTTAGAAACTCATTTTCCCACTCAAAAGAGCTGCAGTTCAACCAGACTTTTAAGTAATACAGGTGCTATTTCTCTTATCTGGTGATTCTTTTGAGGTATGTTTAAAGTTCAAGATTCTAGTGATGAGCTTAATTATTTTTCACAAATCAAGAATGCTCATTTTCATTTCACTGTAGATGTTGAGAAAAATTAAAAGCATGTGATGCTTAGTGTCAGATTTTAGGAGTTTAAATGCTTGAATTTGATTATAGTGGAAGCTTTGCTGCTCTTTACACCGTAGGCTTCCTTGACAGTATTTGCTGTTTTGGAAAAAATCAGCGTTCTGCTGATCTTTCCAGAAATAAAAATCAAAGTGAAAAATAGACTGGCATCATGCATTTCACAAAAGAGTTGAAAGAAAGCAAGGCATCAGCAATATTCACACATAAAAAGAGTGCATGGAAGTTGGGTGAGTTGAATTATTTTTAATATATTTCTGCTATGCTAAAGTTGCAGTTGTCAATGAACTTTTAGCATAGCTGATAAAAATGAGTCAGGCAGTAATTGAAGAAACAAAAGAATCTGATGACCTTGTTGCTTAAGTCCATACAAATCAAAACTAATCCATAGCAATTACTGCTTAGGTGTCTCCTCTGTGGTCATCAGTCTCCAGGGATTACAATGCAATGCATACTTTCATATGGAAGGGGCATTCTCAGTGTTGGGCTGAAGTCCATATTCAAAGTGTAGCCTGAGCAAAGATAAGTCCTTCACTCATACTAACAAGAACTTCTTTCAAGCTATTGGGTTTTGTTTTTCTTCTGCTAATATAAAAGTAAGTTTCTTCACACACACATCCAGGTAATAAGAGTAAAAGCTGGATGGGTTAAATGAGAAAAAAATATTTCTGGTCTATTTTGACTTATTTAAATGGCAAGAATTTTCTTGGATTTTTCTCCATACTAATGCTGATATAGTCATTTATTATTAAAAATGTAACCAACTTCATTGAATTTTATAAAGATTTCATTTGTCAGGGATCCATAGAAATTGTCACTCTAATTTTATTGAGGTTTTACATGTATTTATATTTATGATCTCAGTTCATACTCAGAAATTAGACTTTCAGTGTTAGTGTAATTATCCTAAGTTTGTCAGCAAAATCTGCCCCTTAGAGAAATTAAGCTGCTTCCTTAATTTCAAACAACTTGAAAGCATTGCGGGAAGGATGAAGCTAATCACAGTCTCATCATCCTAAAAATAAATTCATCTTGAATGTTAATAAGCTTCTGTGTTTATGTGCATGTATGTTTAAATTTGCAATAAAATATATAAATATAAACCTGTAATTCACTTCTTGCAATACACTGTTTCACTCCTACACACCCTATAAAATCCACAGATCATTATTTTTAGAAGCAGGTTGAATTTTTTTTTTCCTGAGGCTTCATGTGTAACCATTTTATTCTTCCTGCTTTCTTCTATAGTAGTTTTCTCATTAGTAGGATTGGGTTAAACAACTGTGCTCTTTATCTGCTTTATCAGTCTCTGAATTAAAGAAAAAGACAATTTTAATTGCCTAAACACATTGTCTATGTTTATTATAAAGCCAGGGCATGGAACATAAAAGCTGGCTTTGTTTTTATATGTATATTCTATGTGGGATATATGTGTGTGTATATATTTACATATATATTTCCCACATAGAATACCTAAGATAGATTAACTAAGTTAGAGAAAAGTACAAAGATTGGACTAACTAGTGATACTGGGGCTTGGAACTGACAGAGTTCCAGGATAACACTCTGTATTTTCAACCTAAAGGAGCATCGCCAGTTATTAGTAGTCAAGAAGGCAGGGTAGTGGATTTATATTCAGAACAGATTAAAAAGTAAGGCTCCCACCAAAAAAAAGTAGAAACAGACCCTGATGTTAAAGACAAAATTATATTTATATTTTAATTAAAGACAGAAAAGATCACAGGACAAAATATTTCCTAGGCTACAACTTGCCAGGTAGGTTGTAGAACTATTTTCATGCCTCTATTCTAAGTAAGGAGGTTATTTTGCTTAGAACTCTTAAGCATAAGTTATGGTTAATTGAATATATTTCATACTTAGGAATGAATATGAAACTTTAAGTCTTCTAAAAAATGAAATGCTAATCATATGATGTATTGAGGGTTAGGATTTCGGTATTCTAAAATGAATACACACATATGTGCGTGCATACCTGTGTGGGTGCTGGGGGTCTAGGACGATTGTTGAATCACAATGCATAGTAGTTTTATTTGACAATGAAATCTGAAAAAACTAAAGGAAAAATATAAATTGGCCTGAAGCATGTAATATGCTAGTAGGAAAATAATTTGCAATATCAAAATAAAAATGGAACTGTATATCTAAAATTCTCCATCACTCATGTTTGCTTTGTAAATATTCCTGGTAATCTAAGCTATGCTGTCAACACTCTTTCCCTTTTTCTATAACAAACTCATAAAATGAGTTAGAAATGTAGACATTAGACATTTTCTACACAAGCAATACTTAAGCAAAATAATTGGTGTGTTGGAGGCATTATGATTGATATAATATAAAATTATTTGTGTTGCTTGTTACATGAGGACAAATATACTCAAAAGTTAGCAGTCAAATGAAACATGATAGTCACTGGTTGAAATTATAAGCAATAAAATACATGAGAACAAACCAAACACATTTCACATTAAATATATTTTTCTGCTTTCAAAGTGGCAGGCTTTGACATTCACCTTTATTGACACATAAAAACATTATATTGTAGATTGTTATGACACATTATTTCTTGATGCCTTTTCTTCTTAATGACTTTTCCAAGACAATAGAATATAAATTGCTGCTAGCATAAAACCCATTTCTAGCAAGAGATAAAAGCACTTTCTTGGCTGCAAGAAGTAGATATTTCAACACCTGCTTCAGGCAGAATACGCTGGATTTTATGCCTTCTATTATTATTTGAGTAATGTTGGTTTTGTTATTTTTCTTTAGAGAGCTAAATTACTAATATTATAATTTTTGAGCAATCAATATCAGTTTAATGAGTGAGACATAATTGTAAAGCTTGCTAATAAGCTATCATCTCAAAAATTCTTTAATATAGTATCCACATCAGCAACTTAAAATGGTTTAAAAATCTTATCCTAAAATGAATTATATGCTATTCTAGGAGTCTTGGACAATAAAAATAATTCTTTTCTCATGTTAGTTGACTTTCTATAGCTTCACAGTCTGGCACTTCTTTATAAAAAATAATTTTATAAAGTAAAACAGTGAAAAAGTTACAATTCACTAATTGTAATTTATTAACAGAATATATACATATACATACATATACATCATATACACATACACATATACATATGTTAAGCTCTAGCTATTAAGCTGATTTCTGAAAGTATATAGAAGTGATTCAAGTGTTCAGAGCTGAACGTCAGTTTTTGTTGAGACCATTCATGTTCAGTTTTGGAAGTGTTATAGACAAGGTAATTGAACACATTTGTGTTGCAGAACATTTGATCACATTGTGAACCTCAAGATTGTGTTATTTAAAGAAAAATCTCAAGATTGTATTATGGTGGCTCAGCCCTAGCTCATCCCTTTTATTCAATGGCTTTCTGTTTACCATAAACAAGTAGCTGAGATATGGCTCACTCCAAGTATACATTTTCAAATCCAAGATCTAAATTAATCAACTCTAGGTCAAGAGGCAGAACAAGCAACCAAGCTGACAAGGACCAAACAGAAGTAAATGGAAAGGAGAGTCTTTGAGTTGAAGGGTATTTAAGACAATGTGGAGAAAGAGATGGTTTTTTTTTTTTTTTTCTTCTGGGACATGGATGGAGTGGGAAGGTTAACTGAGTGCTTTCTCTGTCTCTCTGGGTTATCAGGTTTTCACCTCTGTAGCTGGCTCCTGAGTCTTCATTTGGTAAATTAAATAGCTTCGGACTTTCTGTTTTTAAAGCAACACAATGGGGCATTGGGGGAGAATAGTATGATGAGTGCAGAGAAAATTGCTCCTAACAACGTAATGAGCAAAATGACTGAGATAAAACAATTCCTAAGGTTTCACAAGAAGAGATCACTACAGAAAATGTAGGGTATAAAAGTTCTGGTATAACAGAAAATGTTACATCTCCAGAACATGAAGTTCTTCCATCAAACTTAAGTGTGGACGTGAGGGAAAAGTCAGATGAAAATTTCTCATAAAATACATTGGATATTGCTTTTAAAAATTGGATTTATCTTAAATGTTACATACAAGCACAAAAAGAATGACTTTATGATAGGACAATGGTGTTTGTCAAACAAACCAAGGGGTCTATCATATGACTACTAATATGACCAATTTATCACCTAGATTGGTAACGATATCAAGAAGAGCTCCAAAACCAGATATTTGATAGATATAATATCATTCACATGTGGCAAAGAGTGGAGACAAACCTAAAATGACACAACTTGCCATAGGAAATTGACTTCTCCTGTCATATGTGTTCAGCTTCTCAAACTTGCTTAATACACTCAATATACTGAATAATTTACTGTATAACATAATATATACATCTCTCTCTCTCTCTCTCTCTCTCTCTCTCTCTCTCTCTCTCTCTCTCTCTTTCTGTGTGTGTGTGTGTGTGTGTGTGTGTGTGTGTGTGTGTGTGTATATATATGGAAGGTAAAGATGAAAATATTTGTATCTATAAAATTTTATTTCACTTCAGGGGCAGAAGCATTTTGGACTTAAATCTCTATATCTCTGTCTCTTTGTTTAAAATCATGAAAGCTGACTAATTGCCTTTAGTAAGCAATTAGCAAACAATGGTGGAACACACTTTTATAGATAGGCTATACTTTATTTAATTTATATACTGTATCTATTAAGTGTGGGGGGGTCTTTCCTTTTTCAGAGTAACAAAGATAGAGAAGCACATGTATATGGAACTTCTAAGGTGTCAATCATTGTATAGCTTAGAGAAAAACTATGTATATCTTCAAATGTAATGGTTTTAATCATGTGATGTGTCCTTCTTAATCACACTATGAACATTGTCTGCTCTCTGATAGAGTGAAAAAAAAAAACAAACTAAAAATCATTAACAGTAGGGAAGGCTTCTGTTATCTGAATCATTAGATTCTGTCTAGTACTGCAAAGGCTAAAGTTAACATATATATAAGCTAGGGTTCATGTTCCACAGTTACATAGTATTTTCAGCTTAAAGTGCAAAGAGGGATGATGGTCCAACTGTAGTAGCAACTGTTGTTTCAAGGGAAGGAAATAAGAATGAGGCAGATTGATGTGTGAGGAGAAGGCAGAGGTGAGAAGCACCTATTCTATCGATAGTAATGCTATTTGTAATGGGCATTCAATGCTAGAAAGTATGGTGAGTTAGGCACCAGATGAGGCTAACGGTAGCATCCAAGCATTAAAGGGCAGATGTTAAATGAAGTTAAGGTGAGATGTGTGAGGAATTGCTGATTGGGACTCAGCTGAGAGGTAGTCAGGATTGTGGTTGGGCTTGTCAAATACAAATATCTTCTCAGAGAAAAGGAAAGTATAGGGGATGGGAGAAGGGAGCTCTTCTTCAAAATTCTCTCTATTTGATTGTTACCCAAGGTGCTAAGAAAGAGAAAGGAATACCAAATATTTAGACACATTCATCATATTTCATAACATTTACAAAAGTAAAGCATTTGGATTTTTCAAAAAGATTTCTGGCCATTAGGAAGGGAGTGGATTGCTCTTTACAGGAATTTTATTACGAAGTGACAAGAGAGAAAGTTAAAGCATTTATTAAAAGTGGTTTGTTTCCTTTGCTATTGCTCTCCCTCTAGCTACAAAATTTGTTTGCAGCGTGGCTTTTTGACTAGCTTAGAGCTTGAGTGATTCATTCAAAGATGATGAGATACCCAGTAAGTTCTCACGGGTAGCTGATAGAGTAAGAGTTGGGTATTGAAATTTTGTGGATTATAGAACTATTTCTGAAACTTTTCAGTACAGCTGACATGGGGAAAGAAATTTGCTTTAATGGGTTCAAAGCAGCATGAAACCATGTGAATTACCGTGTGTTTAACTTGGCTCATCCTTGAAAGACAGGCCACATTGACACTGAAGATAATCACTTAGCAAGGCATAGCTTCCTCATAGGTAGGTGAAGCACAATGATTTACAATAAACACTTAAGGCATACGATGATGTTTGCTATAGCATCAACCAAACATGTTTTCTAAAGTTAATACACATCACATTTGCTTGACATAATAAAAGTAGAGAAAACACGTGAGACAGAAAAGCACAGCATTGAACAGATATCAAGAGATCAAATAGAATGTAACAAAAGCAGGTTAATGTTAAGAAAGATGAAAGTACAGACATGGGTCCTGGACACAAGCCATTGGTGATTAAATGAAGAGATTCTGAACTTTTGATAGGAGAAACTAAATCAGCATTTTCTGACACTTGTATTGTTCTCAACCAGGCTTTTTGATACCTGACCCCTTCGTTTTACAAGTGTCCCTAATTCATTCTGATTGAATGAATTTTCCTCACCACAAAGATGCCATATGCCAAAAAATGACTGTAATGTCATTCAGAATGTGACAGGTATTTTCACATTCCTTTATATTCTTCTCTTTATTTCTATTTTTACTTTTATAGTTGCATATTGAATCTTACATAAATGACTCAAAATCTCTCAATAAGATTGCAATCTTAAGTTTTTAGAAATTTTAAATCAAATGTACCTCCTTGAACTATTTCTGTTTCTATTAGCACAATAAAATGTACATTGTATTAAACCAATTTAAAATTACTTTCATTGTCTATATTTTTCTTTCATGGTTCACCATCTTACATATTACTGATAACGTAAGGTATAGGTTCAAGTTTATGATCATTGAAGCAATCATTAGAATATTTGAAAGAAAGAATTACAGGAGAGTAATTCAGTGTCATGTTATAAAAGTGAGACCTTTATACCATGATCATATCATAATCTTTGTCTGCCAGTCTGCACAAGTGTCAACTTAATGAATGTGTATTTCTCATCAATAGCCCAATGTGTAGTCTTGAGTTATAGGAGCAGAATAAGAGTTGAGCTGTATCTTCACTAAATGTCCATGCACTTTGGTTTCAAAGAATTTAATGCAAAGCTTACATAGTTATAACTAATATATATATATATATATATATATATATATATATATATATATATATTTGCATACACACATATATATGCTTTCGTATATGAAAAAAAACATTTAGACCATCTTCAACTGCAAAATGCTAACAGAATAAACTACCAACCGAAGAGTATACATGCAGGGATCCAGGACTCCAGATACATATGTAGCACCGGATAGCATTATCTGAAATCAAAGGAAGGGGAGGGCCTTGGTCCTGTGGAAGTTTGACACCCCAGTGTAAGGGAATGCTAGAGTGGTGAGGCAGGAGTGGATGAGTGGGCGGAGGAGCACGATCATAGAATCATAGATGCAAAAGAGGAGAGGGGAGCAGGGAGATGGAATGGGGAAGTTGTGGAGGGGTAACAGGGGAGGGGGATATCATTTGATATGTAAATAAATAAAAAGATTAATTTTAAAAATGAAAAGAAAAAACAAAATAAAAAAATAAGTACATTACAAAAATAAAATGAATTTATTGATTAAAATGTATCTACTTTTACTTTAAAATGAAATGAATTTATTGATTAAAATTTATCTACTTTTACTTAAAAATTAACTGAAAGTAAAATCAACAGAGAATGTTATCAGTTTTAATGATTGATTTTAGTTTTAAATTTAATTTTGCCACATATTATATTTTTATTTCAAAATTTCAACCAAGTTCATAAGACTGGATTTTCTCAGAACTTACACATTTTTCTGTTACACTGAAGGTGTCATTTTTCTATTGGCAAAAATATGAAATGATTCACAATAGAGCCATCTGATTCTCAGCTAAGGTGTCAAGGAAGAAGAGTCATTCAAACCTTCCCACGTATAATAATCATGAAAACTGGGTTATATAAAAAAATATTTAAAGGAACTGGAAAATGGACCAAAGATTACAGAACCCAGAGGAGGGAGTTCACTCTTGTAAATATATAAATTCAATGAAAGCTAGAGACAATATCATTACTTTCAAATTAATAGCATGTTAAATGAAATTGTGTATCTAAAGGGATTAAAAACAGAATGGATCTGGAACCAGTAGTAGGGACTTACAGAAATTACTGAAATTGAAATGTGTTACTAGAAGCCAACAGAGATTTCAGGAGATAATGATCAATATTAAATAGTAAATCTATGTGAAAATACAGCATTTTATGGCTAAGTATTTGTAATTTTCCTTTTTATGCTTAAAAATTTAACTAGTGAGAGAGAGAGCAAAACATATGATATTGTTAAGATACTAATAGCATGTATATTAAAATAACCATACATTACTGTTCAAAGTAGGCTTACATCTGGGAATACACTGATTAATTTGCATGTGTGTGTTCATGTGTGTACATGTGTATGTATTTTCATGAGAAATTCTATATTAAGTAGGTCAACATATGTTAAAAATAATTTTTAAATTCTATTCATTAAAACAAAAGAAATGTAGTTAAAGAATAAGCCTAGCTATTAAAAGTGAATACTAAAAGTAGCTGACTTGAAAGGACAGGAAAAGAAGGGAGGAAAATCGAAAGGAAAATGTAAAACAATTATAAACAAGAATTAGAACATACTTTTTCTGTTTTACAAATCACATATAGAGTAAATCAAGAAACTGCAATCCTTCCCAGTGTGTCCAAAGCAAGAGTCAGTCATAAGTTGTCTAAAAGTGGTACAAGGTAAATACAAAACATGGAGAGATTCACTGTGACATGAAGAAATAAAGAGTGTGTCTACAGTAAGCTGAAGCAAGTTGGAGATTCCCTATGTGTTTCAGTCAAATGCACTGACAAGTGAGAAATACCAAAGAGAAAGAGTAGCATATAGTAGTGACATTAGCATTAATGCCATTAACATTAATATTAAGATATATCAGTATTTTCTAGATAATAATAAAATGATATTGTCTATAACATAATAAAAGTAACAAGACCTCAGAAGCTCTAAATGACCAGGCTCATCACTTGCCACCTGTTGAAATTTTTAAATGTCTACATGAGCAACCTGCAGAATAGACATGCTGTGTGACATGGTAGCAGGAGAGATGTCTCCAAATACATAATTTCAATCGCTTCAGGAGAAAATAAGAAGTGAAGTAGAGTGGTAGTGTCGTGTGAGGATTGAAAGAGTAAAGCCTGTTTGTGTTGGATAATGACAGTGCTGTTGATTTTTGTTTGGTAGTCTGACACTACTGAACTGGGCTGCTGGTATCCTGACAAATAGAGATTGGAATCCCCCCAAAGAACTACTTCTAAACAGGTCAATCCACATCACCTTGTCTTACTTACCATCTTTTCTTCCTTACCTTTGGACAGTTGGCTAGAAGGGGGCGGGGAGGGTGGTCGAAGCATTTGAGAACCCTTATTAAAGTAGTTCTTAAAAATCTCTAAGCCTACAATGAGGATTAAGAGAAAGAATAGTCATTAGAAGATAAAATAGATTGAGAGAAAGAAATAGGTCATGAATCCATGAAAGGATAAACATTAAAAAGAAGTAAAATCAAATAAAAACAAAGAGTGATTCTTTAAAATAAATATCAAAAAAGTTGTTCATATAGTGTACAAGTGTCCAAAATCATGCTAACTGCTAAGCACAAGGAGGTAACAACTCTCCTCTAGGAGGGTATTACTGTCAGTTTGACAGGATCTACATTGTCCTAGGATACAAATTTCTGAGCATATCTACCAACAAGTTACTTATATTTGATTAACATCAGCAGTTATTTGTATTAGATTTTGAGGAGGAAAGGTCACTCTAAAAGAGAAAGACTATTAAATCTTATATCTGCTCACTGTCCCTTCTTCTTCCCCCTCCTCCACACAGACTTCCCCAATCCTCCCTCTACTTCTTCTCTGGGAAAGTGGAGACCCTCACCCCGGATATTCCCACAGGTCGAAGTAATTATTTAAAATGGCAGCTCCCAATCTGGCTTGTGTTACAGAGCCACCATGTTCCCAGGGGTGGTGTATTCTCAGCCACTGCTAGGCTCAGGCCCACTCAGAAGGCTAGAGACACCAGTCCTGCCACCCACTAGAGGCCAGAGTGGGAGATGGCTCTGACAATCTTCCATGCTGTCTCCACAAGGCTGAGCTGAGCCCAAACCATCCTGCCATCCACATGGGCCTGGTAGAAATGAGACTCTAATGCTTAGATTATCCAAAGGCTTTATGTATTTGGTAATGCTCAATAACATGATGCCCACACAATTAGAGGAATAACCCAACACCCAACCTAGATATATAAACTACCTTTGACAGCTAGAGACAGGCGAATGTCCACTGCCATGTACTCCTTTCTCTCTCGTCCTCTCACCTTAGCTCCTCCCAACTTGGGGGGGAAATTTGCCTGCTGCTACACCCACACCCTGACATACCCAGCTAGAAGAACATATCTCAAAGACAGGCAACAGATTTTTGGATAGCACACCCCTCTTGCCCCCACCCAGTTGTTTGGAGCCATGAAGACCAAGCTGCACATCTGCCAGATATGTGCAGGAAGGCCTTAGTCCAGCCCGTGTATGCTCTTTGGTTGGAGGTTCAGTGGGGTCTCTGAGAATCCCCAAGGGTTCAAGTTAGTTGACTCTATTGGTCTTCCTGTGGAGTTGAAAGGCACTTTCTTTCAGATTGTTTTTCAATCAAAAGAGAGAGCTAGGAAAGTTAACAACAAACATCAATCTCTGCTTGCTGACTGTGGGTGCTCCAAGACCATCTTGGAGCACAAGCTCTTCCCAGCATCGCTTTCCTGTCAGAATGGACTGTAGGCTTGAACTGTGAATAGAATAGACCCTCTCTCCTTCAAGTTGTTTTCCTTTCAGGGATTTATTGTTCCACCAGGAAAAATAACTAGTTCTATTCCCAATGATGAAAGCACACTTATTCTATATTTAGTGATTGTCTTTTTGATAGTTTTGGTTTTGTTGAAGAATGTGCAAGGAAAAGACAAATCTGCTGATCATTGATTGTTATGATGTAATCAACCACCAGTTTCCTTCATTCCCAGATTGATGATGTGAAACACATATTCTACCTATTTTTTTTATTGGATATTTTATTTACATTTCAGATGTTCTCCCCTTACCCATTTTCCCCTCCTCCCTCCCAGGAACTCCCTATCCCATCACCCCTCCTCCTGCTTCTATGAGGGTGTACCCCACCTACCCCCCTCTGCACCTCACCTCCCCACCTCGAATTCCCCCCCCCACGACATCCAGCCTTCATGGGACCAAAGATCTCTTCTCCCACCTATAATACCCTTGCATATATAGCTGGAGCCATGGGTCCTTCCCTAAGAACTCCCAGGCTGGTCGTTTAGACCCTGGGGGCTCTGGTTGGTTGGGATTGTTGTTCTCCTCATGGGGTCGCAAATCCTTTCAACTCCTTCAGTCTTCACTCTAACTCCTCTATTGGGAACACCATGATCAGTCTAATGGTTAGCTGTGAGCATCTGCCTCTGAATATGTCAGACTCTTGCAGACCTCTAAGGAGACAGCTATATCAGGCTCCTGTCAGCATGTACTTCCTGACATCCACATCAACTCTACCTTTGGTGACTGCACATGGGATGGATACCCATGTGGAATGGTCAGCAGAGGGCCCCTCCTTCAGTTTCTGTCCTGCACTTTGTATCCATATTTGCTCCCTTGAATATTTTGCTACTCCTGAGAAGGACTGAAGCCCCCCCCCCGCCCCGACTTGGTCTACATTCTTCATGAGCTTTATGTGGTCTGTGAGTTGAATCTTGGGTATTTCAAGCTTCTGGGCTAAAATCCAATAATTAGTGAGGGAATACCATGTGTGTTCTTTTGTGATTGGGTTACTTCACTCAGGATGATATTTTCTAGTTCCATCCATTTACATAAGAATTTATCAAATTCATTGTTTTTAATAGCTGAGTAATACTCCATTGTGTGAATGTACCATATTTTTTGTATCCATTCCTCTGTTGAAGGACATCTGGGTTCTTTCCAGTTTCTAGCTATTATAAATAAGGCTGCTATGAACATAGTGGAAAATCATGGGTTTCCAAACAACTCACTGCATGCTCTCATTGAGTGGGAGATTCTTTCTTGGTGTCACAGATTTGAAGAGTCTGTCCTTTGTAGCAATTCATTCCTCACTGGTGGCAGCTGCAAGCCAGAATAATTCCATGAGTTTATTAATAAAAATGAGTTCTAGAATAACTTTTACTAAGTAAAAACATGGGTGTCAAACAAATGAATGAGAACTAAAGTTTAGAATTAAAAGAAAACAGGTTTATCTTAAATTGAATGGAAAATACTTTGGTTTTGGCAATGATATCCTTGTTAAATGTTTAACAACTTTCTTTTGACAGATGACAAACAAATAAACTTGTCATTAAAAAAATTTGATTAATCACTTTTGTGAATACTCCCAGCCATGTCAATTTTAAGTATGTTATTCCTAAATTCAAAATTGTGACAGAATACACAATAGGTTTTGGCTCTTACCAGCTTGAACAAACCAACTGAATTATATCACTGTTTTTAACCTAGTTAAAAATCAGAGTGGATAGAGATTTTCAATGTTGATTTCATTTCACAGCTTTTGTGTTATTAGCAAATTTTTTGGCAGGTGTTAAAGTAAGTTTAGTTTCATGGTGCTCATTAATAGAATTTGAAACACATTAGCAGGTTGGTGTTACAGGAGGAAAATTTCCTGATAACAAGTTGAGTTTAGCACATCAACAACACTGGTGACTTTAGTCTTCAAATAGAAGCATTTATTTAATAAGATACTCAGGGAACATACTATGGAGTTTTCTTTACTCATTTCCTTTTATAGCTCGTTTTTCATCCTTTAGGAAATACTAATATTGTTGTTTGAACTCCTCTATAACCTCTCTTTTACAGTCACATTTCAGAAGCCATTTTGAGGCTCTTAAAAATGTCTCCTCTACCCACACCTTCAAGTCATGCACTCTAAATAAAATCAATGTTTGTTATCTAAAATAGGTCCTTGACCTGTTTTAATATAACGACTTTGACTGGTGAGTGTATTATCCAAAGTTGAAGTCAAAAGTTTCGTAAAGTGATGTCCTACAGACACAATAGACATACAATGAGGTACTCTATCCTTTTAACTGTATTTGATTACTTTTCTCTCTCGCTATCTGGTCAAGCCTTACCACTCTGCCAATCACTCCACACGTTCTGTTTTAGCCTACTCCTTGTACCTAGAATCCTATTTGAGTAGATTATCACATCATACATAATTTTATTTTCTTCGTATCTTTTCAAACATTATTTATGCTGTGCAGTCATACACCATGCCTACTCTTGTTAAGCTTGCATTTTTCCTACTCAGTCCTATTCTGGACCTGACTCCTATACTCTCTAGTCTCTTTCTATTTCCTACTACCATTCCTTGCAACAGTCACAGCAAGACAGTACCTACAACATTTCCCTGCTCATTTACCATAATTATCATCATCATCATCATCCTCATCATCAATTTTTCCTACTACCATATACACTCAGCAAAGGAATCTTTTTATGGAATACTGCCTTCGGTAATTTTCTATTTCTGTGATAAAACATCAAGACAAAGGTAACTTATAGAAGAGTTTATTTTGTGCTTACACTCTTAGTGGCTTAGATTCCATGACCACCTTAGTGAGGAATATGACAGCAGGGAGCAGGCAGGGTACTAGGGAGAAGCTGAGAGCATGAGACAGAGAGAGATAACTAGGAATGGTATGGAGGTTTGGAAAGATCAAAGCCTACCTTCAGTGACAGATTACTGAAAAGTAGCTCACACCTAATCTTTCTCAAAGAGACCTAGGAACTTAAGACAAAACATTCAAATATCAAACCTCATAAGTTCATTGCCATTCCCATCACCACAGATATTTAGAAAAATACAATTATAGAAAAATACAATTATATCTTATCTTTAATTTTGAAGTTTTCTTTTATGGATAAATTGTATAATGATGTCATGGCAACTAGCTTTGTCAACCAATTTTAACATTTAGAATGAGGAAAAAAACTCTTTTCTCTGAGCTATCTTGCACAACAAATTTGTTTATTATTTTCTATATGATCCATGCTGTTTAATAGCAACTAAACTTATATGTTTAGCTAAATGTATGCTGGTACCAACTAATCTTTACCTAAACCATCTACCTTCTCCACTTTCCAGACACTAGTAGCTACTTAACAAAATCAACATGTTCTAGATTTTATATATTAGTGGGATCACATAGTATTATCCTTTGAGTCTCCGTTATTTCATTTCCATACAATCTGCTCTATTGAATTTTATTGCTATACATGAAATGATTACACTCTTCTATGGCTGGGCAGCCAATCATTATTTTCTTTATACATTCATACTGAAAAGGGGCTTTATGCTGATTGTGAATCTTGGTTATTTTAGTATTGAAGTGCAAATATAAAATGCTAATACTTTTGGCGGAGCTGATAACCAAAACATGAAATTGTTTGATTATGTAGAAGTTTTTGATGAAATTATTTGATGATTTTTCTAATGATTACATCATAAGAAAAACTGAGGGTTGTCCTTATTTCACCATGATTTGTTGCCTGTTTTCAGGATTATTTTTCTCAGTGTTTATGTTGATTTTAGATAACTTAAAAACAAATCTTAGATTATATAATATGATAGTTTTGATTTGTGGCTCATTGATGAATAATCTTGTTGAAGGCTTTTTAATTTTATCCTTGAGAATACCACCTACTTAGTTAATTTACTCATTTGAAATGATTTAATTTTTCTATTGAATAGTTTACATTTCTTCAAAGATTTCATTTTATAAGTTTGGAATTTATCCATAAACATAGCTGCAAATACTTCTCTCTGTCTATAAGAGGGTCCTTCTGCTTTTGAGATATGCAAAAATCCTGGCCTAGGTTTTTTAAATAATTTTCTTATGCTTACTTATAATAGCTTTATATTTTTCAATTGTACATTTAAGCGATTTTATCTTTTTAATTTTATATAAAATAAGACAAGGTCATCATGTGTATATTTTAATATAAGAATATCCATCTTCTCAAACTTTAATCCTTGAAATGTCTGTCCTTTTCCTATGTGAATCTGCAGTTAATTTTAGTAACAGACAGTTTACTTTGGTGGGGATTGTTTTGTTTGCAGGTGCAAAGGCAGTGTTCCATCCCTGTATCTATTGTTTATGGATACACACAGACAAACACAGACACACAGACACACACACAAAACACACACACACACACACACACACACACACAAACACACACAAAATCCACACAGACCTCAAAGCAGAAAATAGTTAACTTTTTTGGCTTTTATCTAGGTTCTTTAATTGGACTTCATTGGTCTAAGTATCTATTTTATGTCAGTACCATTTTATGTGGCTTTATAATGTCTTTTGTTTTGAAGTAAATGATATGATATTTCAAGGTGTTGTTGTTTTTTTTGTTCAAGATTTCTTTGCTCAGGTAAGAATTTTGCAGTTTCATTTAGAGATCACAATTATATTTTCTATTTGAACAAAGAAGATCACAGTATTTTGATGTGGATTATATATCTTTTGGCGAAATATGGATATTATAATGATATGAATGCTTTTCATTGATGATGTAATGAGCTCTCCTTCAAATTGTATTTAGCATTTTTCATTAATATTTTATATATTACAATAGGAATATTTTTAATATTTTTGTTTAAATATATATATTATCCTTTCATCTATTCTAAATGCTATCTTTTAATTGCTTTTTCAGAAATTTGGGTGTTACTACCTAAAAATGTTACCAAGGCAATGATACATTGATCATTAAAACAAAGAATTTGTATTTTGAGAGAGATGCTGAGAAAAGTTGACAATGTATTATCTAGGTTAAGGAGGGAAAAGAATTATGTTTCCAATAACTTTAATAACAACATCGGGAACGTAATCACACAAAAGTCATGAAAAACCTATTATAAGCAACTACATAACAACAGATTGGAAAATCCATATGAAATGATATGTTCCTGGAAACACACAATCTATCAAAATTGAATCTCAAAGAAATATAAAAGCGAACTGACAAATAATTTGTAAACAGATTGAATCCACTAAGAACCTCAAAGCTAAATTCTTTCAAGCATTCAAGAAAAAACTGATATTGATGCCATGTCCACAAATAAAGATGAAGAACGTCCAGATTTTCAACAATATCTTATATATGACAGATATTCTATACACATTCTCATATAAAAAGTGACTTAATGTATTTGTATTAAACTCCTCAACAGTTGAGAAACTAATCTCAGTGTCTCAATCTTTTTTTCATATTATAGTCATAATATGACTTCCTTTATGTAAATGAAGTTTTCAGAATGAAGATTTTAAATTGGCTAGAATATAATCTCCCTAAACTTTCGTTTCTAGAAATGGGCAGAAGATAATAAGGCTAAGTTACTATGATGGGGTTTACTACAAATTGCAGTAGTTATTATTATCTTTCTATGTCCTCAAAAGAACTTATGAATATTATATTTAACCCATATGAACCGCATGTGTATAGTTGTTCTGCCTGTATGCATGTCCCATTTGTTTGCACTATCCATGGAGGTCAGAAGGATCTCATCTTTCAGATTGTTGTGAACTACAATCTGAACACTGAGACCTGAACTGGAATCCTTTGCTACAGTAATGAGTGTTCTTAACCCCTGATCTACATTTATCTCCTACCCCTTAATATATTTTTGATACTGTACATTCTAGTCTGGTGACACGTCATTCATTAACACTTCTTTGTATATAACAAATAGGATTCATGCTTGATGCCTTGGTTTAGCATGTACTATCATGTACTATAATATATATTTATAAGCTTAAAATGTTAGATAAAACCACAATTAAGTCACAAGAAAATCTACAATGCACAAGATCATGCTCCTTTGTCTAAAATTTGTTTAAAATTTAAAAAGATTAAATGTAACTATTAATGATTAAAATAAATTAATATTATTCAAATAAAATAATTAAAATAATTAGCAATTAAATTAATTTAATTTAAAATCACCCCCCCACCTGTTCCGACTCCTGGAGTTATGCTAGCAGTGCCAGGGTACACAAGGCTGGGGTACACAGCATACGTCCTGCTGTTTCCCATTTAGGGAAAACACAGATTGTGGACCAACCATTACCCTGTCTTCTCCTGGCTGTGTGGCACCTCAACTGAGAAACAGGGTACAATATTCCACTTTTGGAAAGTGGAAAAGTAGTTTGGAATGAAAGGAATTTAGAGGGCCTCCGTAGAAGTCATCAAAATGTTCCCAACGGTTCACAGCATGTGAGACTAGGATCTACAAAGCCAGTGGGCAATGCAATGAAATTTTAGCTGCTTCATGTTATGTGTGAAACATCCCCTCAAAATCATGTTTTATGTACTTCGCTTGGATCTGTTGCTTTGAGCATAAGTGTTATGAATGACTTATCAATAAGAAAACCTGAATAGCATTTATAAATTCCCTAAAAATAAAGATTTTAGTCTTTAGAATGCATAACCCAAGCAAGTGATTCCTTCCAGAGAATGGATGTTTTTGACTAATATTATACAGATAACAAAACTAAAGAAATTTCAAGAGGTTTGAACCATCCCTCAGATTTTCACAGTTCTGGGTCTTTGTCCACATGGTATTGTACCATAATATTATTTTTTGGAGATCAAACCTTTGGATAAAGATATTCCAATAGTTCTGGAAATTGAATAGCTGTCAGTTGGTAAATGTTTGGGGAGACATATGAGGTGTCACCTTTCTGGGAGAAGTATGTCATAGACAGGCTTTGAGGTTTCAAAAGTGACATTTGGGTTGTTCTCTCTGTCTCTCTCTGTCACTCTGTCTCTCTTATCTCGTCGTTCTCTTCTCTCTTCTCTCTCTCTCTCTCTCTCTCTCTCTCACTCTCTCTCTCTCTCTCTCTCTCCTTCTCTCTCTCTCTCTCTCTTTCTTATTATTTTATATTATTATTATATATTATCCCCCACCCCCACCTACCTCTGCTTCCTGATGTTGGATCAAAATGTGAGCTTTCTGGTGCTGGACTTGCCTTCATGTCTGATGCTTGCTGCCTTGATTACACATAACAATGGTGATAGAACCTTATCCCTTTTTTTGGAAACTTAAGCCCCAAATAAATCTTTCCATCCGTACTTGTCTTTGTCATAGTGTTTTATGCACAGTAGAAAAGTAATTACTACAGAAGCTGAAATCTCTATGCAGCATGAATAGACACTTGTTGCTGTCAGTGCTGTCTAGGTGTCTTAGGGTAGAAACTGCTATTTTTAAGTTCCAGGAGAACTCTCCACGAAGAGGAGAAGCAAATAATTGTTCAGTAGTGTTAAAATGTTTCTCCAGTGGAAATGAAGTAATAGGACATATCATGAAAAGCTTTACTACTAGATGTTGGATGATGAGATCTCATGGTTATACCAGGCTGCTCCAAAGTCTTCAGGACAAGTGAATAGCATGGGCAGTCAAATGGTGCAGTTTAGCTGTGGAATGATTATTACTCTGAATAACATTATTTCTCCCTTCATAGCATTTCCTCACAAAAAACCAAGTCAAATATTTACCAACGATTATATTAGTGACATCCAAAAATACATTCCTGTCAACATCTACATTCTCTTTGAAGCAAAGTATGACAACTGGAGCTGTATCTAGTTTATACATAAAACTGCCACAGGTTTACCCAGACTCTTCTGTCACTTTTTCCATCTTCCTTTACATGTTATCTATTTGAGAGTATTAGCATTCAATGCCAGTTATGTGGAATTGCATCTTTGTTTTGATAATCTCATTGCTGTCATTCTCTTCTGTACTTGTTAAAATTTCACATTGCCATGGTGATACATTATCCCAAAATAAGCCTTGGAAATCATGACACATGTCGCCGTCAGTGAAAGCTCCTCTGTTTCTCAGTTTCTCATCCAGGAGTTGTTTAATGTAGACATGCTTCAAAATCATTCAGATAACTATAAAATTATAAAGATGATTCAGACAGCACTCTGATCCTTAAATTGAGCTCTAAAAAAACAGCCTCAGAATTTGTAATTTTAATGAAAAAAACAATGAATACATGCCAATGATATATAATCATTGCTGAGAACACAAATTATGTTTTCACATTTATGAGTATGATTCTGTATTCCTTATTCAAGACAGAAAAGTAGACAAACTTGACTCTGTTTTGGTTTCACATAGGTTTTGTATTCTTTTTAGTATTTAGCTCTTGGAAGTGTGGAGATTAGATGCTTTGCTGAGTAATACCATTCTTGAAATTCAAACTGAAAATAGATGATCACTATTTTCCATAAAGGTATGAAATTAAGATTGCAGGTGAGATGTTAATAAACACAAGACTTGGTCCTCCGGAGCACAGGTCTGTGTGGATATTTTGCACTATTGCGAAATTAAGTTACTTTAAAGTTGTGAATCCATGTAACATCTTCCCATTGAGTCTTTATTAAGCACTGAACAATTTCTATCCTTCCTAAGTTAGAAGTAGAGACAGCAACCATTTTTCTTAGCTTGTCAATCCTTCTCTGTTACCAGTAATAGGTAATTGGTCCATAACAGGGGCATGGTTTGACCTTTTCATACAAGAACTGCAAATGTAAGCAAGAAAGGTCAGTGTGGCATGCTGGCATCATGACATGCATTAGGAAAACAACTGGATCACTCTAGGGAGTTGATTTTGTTCTATTTTGGCCTTGAAAATATAGGGCTGATTTTCTATAGAAGCACAATTTAATAGTTTGAGTTCTTTTTCTCTTAAATTATCTTAGTTCTTTTATAAAAAGGTAGACTCTAGGAAGTGGTGCGATATCTCAGTGGATAAGAGAGCTTGTTATGAAAACATGAGAACATAAAATCAGATGGCACTATCTACAAGAAGAGCCATATATACCTGCAGGCACATTATAAGACTACCCATTGACTGGGGCATCTCTGAAGCATCCAGACAAGTTTCAGACTTAGTGAGAAATATTATCTTTAAAGAATAAGGCAGAAACAAAGAAAGTAGAATACCTGATGTTCTCATTTTTCAAGTAGTACTTTGTAAAAAAACATGTGACATATATATATATGTGTGTATGTGTGTGTGTGTAGGTAATGAAGTGTGAACATTAATGAAGAACTTTGATGCACTCAACAACTAGTTACTAATTCTAACCCCAAATGCCCACCAGATGGTAACACATTGGGGCAAGCCCTTTCAGAAACAACTACTTTCAGGCATTAATTGTTATTGCAATCTAATTTCTCTGGTTCAAAAAACCATTGGTTACTATAGCAATAAGACCATAACTACATATTTAATTGGAATTGTATCTTCATTTAAGTAGCCATTTACTTAAACTCTTTTTGACTTCTAATAACAAGATTTTCTGTAGTTTATTCAAGATTTTATATCTATTTTTCAAAAAAAGGGACCTCAACAACAAAATATTATGATTACATTCCAGATTTCTCTGTGGGCTATAAATTAAGTAATTTCCTTCCAAAGAGCCTATGAATTCACAAGCTTCTGTCCATGGAGTGAAAAAATAATGGTAAGTGATTTATAAGGAATCAGAGAAATTTTTCCAATGTCGTACATCATTTGGTATAAACTCAACAAAATTTCAAAATTACAAGCTAATTTTACCAATAATCAATACATTAGCAGCATTTACAAAATAAAATACTATAAAAGTAAACTAAACTCTTCATGACTCTATTCATCCTGTGACTTGATGACAATAACACATCAAACTCGTGGTCTTTTGAAGGTACTTGCTTATTCACAGAGTTCAGGTAGGAAAAACAAGAAAAACAGCTATCACGATGGGCTCCTCCATTCTCAGTATAAAAAGGTTTGAGTTGAAATGTCCAGTTTACTCAAATTTATTATTATCGTGATTTTATACTCTTTGTAATGTCAAGTACTTAGACTATGTGAAAGTCAAACTAATAGTGTTTGTAAATGGACACTAGGCTTGACATGGAGAACTTACCAATTACTAGTGAATGTGCCTATTCATGTGCATCCACATGCATGTGTGTGTGCCCTTGTACATGAATGGGTGCAGTCACATGAGTGTACACATGAGCATGAAAGTTTTGAATATGAAGTTAAGGAGCAAGACTGAAGATAGAGCAAGGAGACTGATAGATATGAGGTAGGTAGAGACAACTTAGAATCAAGAATTAACTCTAAGCTTCTATGAGGTACGACTTCAAAGAAAATATTCAGAGGAAAATATTTCTTAAGAGAAGTTTTCATGATTCCTCAAGTCTGAAGATAAAATTTTAAGTCTAAGAGCCATGGGATATGATTATCTTATTTTTAATGTCCAAAGGTATCCACCAAAGTTACCCAAATAACTTGCTAAAACCATAGCTGAGGATCATAATCGGTAATATACAGCCTTAAGCAATGCGGGTATTTCTCCTCTTGAAAAATCAGGATACTCCCACTGATGTCCAAATGAAACTTTATAAAACATAGCTCTTTTATCTGACATGTTTGCATAGATGCTGTCATCTCCTCTTCTGGAAAGTCCCTGTGAGGTATTCTGTTATTAAAATTAGTACCAAGCACTTTTATATAAGTGGAAATGTGCTGTTAAATTCAGTTGTTACTTTTCTTCTTACTCCTCCAAATATAATTAATCTAATTTTACCATGGCAATCATTTCTGAGATGAAGTTAACCCTTCTATATAAACACTAAACTCTGTGGAAAGAAATGGAAACCAGACATAATTTAATGTTCTATTTTCCCCAACCATTTCTAGTGTATCTCCAAGCATTTTATTTATTGATTTTTATTAACTAAGTTCTACAGAATTCTACCTTGGGTAAAATTTCCTCAAAATAATTCTAAGAATTATAGACCATGAAAAAGATGAAAATAATTAAATATTGTCTTGAGTAACTTTGTTTTGGACAATACCAAACATGTAAATGAAGTATTTGATTAGTTTCTCTCTCTCTCTCTCTTCTCCTCTCTCTCTCTCCTCTCTCTCTCTCTCTCTGTCTCTCTCTGTCTCTCTCTCTCTCTCTCTCCTGAAGCCCCTGTCATTACCTTTTCTTGTTTGTAATAACTGAAAATTTGAAGATGATTTAAACTTTTTGATTATGTAAAGGAAATAGTATTTTCTATTATTCCGAAGAACAACTTCAATAGAAAACATAGATTGTTTAAGTAAGTAAATAAATAAATAAATGAATAATTTCAAAACACGAAATCGAAATCTAAAATGGGTAAACTAATATTAAATTATAGTATATACATATATATGTTTGTATATGTATATGTATTTATGTATAATTTTGTAAAGAAATTCACACAAAAGCTTCAAATGGCAGGTACAAGGTGCTGTATGATTTGCAAAACTTTTTGCAATAAAGTAAAATCTTGAAGATGGCTTCTTATGATTTCAAATGAAGAGACGTAGTATATTTAAGCAGTGTGAGTGGGCATTAGAGGGAAAATGCTTGAGTCTAGTGTTGGTTCTTCCCAAAGTCTAAAAGGGTTTTGTGTTGCGCATCTCATAGTCCGTGAACAATGAACACTTGGGAGGAAGGAGTTCACCTGAAAACCAATGCCCCATTGGAAGAGAGATTAATTCAAACAATCGAAGAACACTGAGATGCTTGGAGGTTTTCATTTCCATGGGATATTAATTTTCATGACCCAATTCAGAGACCTTTAAAAAAGCAAATTAGATTTTATTCAACCTAGCCTTTTGCATTCAAATACATTTCTATCCTTTCATACAAGGTATCAAAGTGGTTATTCCTCTTCGATATATTTTCCTTATAACAAAAATTGATTCAGTCATAGAAATCTGCTGGTATAGCAGGATATTTTTCTCACAAGTTGGGAGGAGCTAAGTTGGGTAGTAAGGAGAGGAAGAGGAGGAATAAGGAGAGGAAGAGGAGAAGGAAGAGGAGGAGTTAGGGGAGAGAGCACGAGGAGAGAGAAGAGAGAGAGAGAGAGAGAGAGAGGAGAGAGAAAGAAGAGGGGGGGGGGAGGGAGGGGGGGAGGGGAGGGGGGGAGGGGAGGGGAGGGGAGGGGAGGGGAGGGGAGGGAGGGGAGGGGGAGGGGGAGGGGAGGGGAGGGGGGGGGGAGGGGGAGGGGAGGGGGAGGGGAGGGGGGGGGGGGAGGGGGGGGGAGGGGGAGGGGAGGGAGGGGGGGGGGGAGGGAGAGGGAGAGGAGGGGAGGGAGAGGGAGGGGGAGGGGAGGGAGGAGAGGGAGAGGGAGAGGGAGAGGACCATGAAAGCAGATGTGTATTTGTCTACCAGTCAAAGGTAGTTGGTATATCTAGCTGGGTATTGGGCTACACCTCTGATAGTGTGGGCATCTTGTTATTGAGCATTACCAAACATATAAAGCCTTTGGACAATCTAAGCATTAGAGTCTTATCTGTATTGAGCCTGCCTAGATGGTGGGATGGTCTGGGCTAAACTCAGCCTTGTGGAGACAGTGGGGAAGATTGGCAGAGCCATCTCCCCATGCTGGCATCTAGTGGGTAGCAGGACCTGTGTCTCTGGACTCTGGCGGCTTGAGCCAATGGCCTGAGCAGCACTGAGAACATGAACACACCACTGCTCGTGACCTCAGGCCTAGCCTAGTTGGGAACATGGTGGCTCTGTAACACAAGCAGATCGGGTACCGCTGATTTAAATATCTCCCGCAATATGTTGGTAATACTTTATTGATATTAGTTGGTATACATCGAAGGAGAATTTTGTTTGGGTCAACAAATTATAAGGCATACAGGGAATATTCCTTTAAGAAGTACACAGTTTTGGAAGATAAAATAGAAATGACCAATTAACAAGCAGCTACTGAAACAGTATTTTTGATTCCTTAGGAAGGGAATTCCTTCCTCTCTTCAATGTTCTTTATTGCTGTAGCTCTGTGTTACTTTGGACATTTCAGTCATCACGAGGCTTCTCAAACTTTTGAGTATATTATACTGGACCCTACTAATGAGTTATTCATTCAGTCAAAAGTTAGTAGTCATTCTGTGCCAGCAACTTCCTAGACACTGATTCAGAAAGATTAATAAAATTCCACCTACCTTGAAAGAGAGGGTCCTAAATGGAAATTCCAACAGAGCAGGTGCTGCTGTTAATATAATGTAAGTATTGAGGGAATGAAGTAATTATGTGTTCTATATACTTATATGGCTAAATCTACCCACATAAATATAACAAGGACCATGTGAAGAGTGCTGTAATAATGAGGTTGAGTGGTTGTTGTAGTCTCTTAAAAGCATAATAAATGACAGATAAATAAATTTCCCTTTGACACTTCTGCTCTCTAAGTTCAGTTTCATTTGTTTCTTCTCCTTTCCTGCTAATGTCTTCGAAAAAAACACAACAAACACTCTCTGTTTCCCAGTTTTTTTTTTTTTTCTTTTCTAGTCCTTTCTTGCTCTAACTTGGATTTACATTACTAAACTTTTAGAAATGGCTTCATTCGTTTATTTTATTTTTGTGCTGTTTAGCTCAAACTCAGGCCTTAGTCTATGCAAATCAAGTCCTTCAGTACTAAGTCAAGTTGTGATGAGAGTTTTTAAAAAACAAACAAGCAAACAAAATGCTACTTGGTTTTATTGTCAGAGAAGTTGAAGGGCAGCTTCAAAATTGTTCTTTTAAGAGATTTTAATCTCTGAATTCATTTCTACCACAATGTCACAGAGTACTCTCTTTTTTTGTGAGTTGGTTTATGTCTTCTGGTCAAAAACCTTTATAATCCATTCTTTGATATGTTGATCTATTCTCCAACAATGTTATTATTGGCCAAATCGCAACCTTTGGTTGTCTTTTCCATTCATGTAAAGCTTTCCCATCTAAATTCATTTTTACACAAATTCTCTCCTACTTTCACTGCCAGATGGATTGGTACAACTTTCCATTTAACATATCATTCTGGTGTCTTATGTGCATGCAAAGCTAGAAATTCTACAAAAAATTCATATTTGGCTTTCCTACATCTTGTTCTTTGTGTATGTTTCTGCCCATAAATTGGTGGGGTCATGTATCACTTGCTCATGTTGAAACACCAAAAGTGTATCACTATTTTTTCTTCATCTACTGTGTAGCTGGTGTGTCTCCTCAGAAAATATGACACTTCTTGTTCAGCATAAATCCTAAACCAGAATGTCAGCAATATATTCTACAATAAACTATGGAGAGCTCATTACCAACTCTATCTCAACTCTTCTACATTCTCAAAAGATGTCTGTGATTCAGTGTGACCTCTGGTACTTTGTATATTCCAATTACCACCCAAACTGTATATAAGTCATCTTCTGAGAGCCAGAGAAATCACACATCTGTTTAGTTTCTAATGTTTTCCAGTAACTACATAACAAAACCTAAAGTTTTACCATCATTTTCACAGGGCTTGTGTGGTCCGGGACCCTCCTTATTTCTTAACCTGAATTTGCTCATCCATGTATGCTCTGCTTAACTGTTATTTTTAAGTTGATTTGCTCTCTTTAATAATGTTTTCTTTCCTGTATTTATTCCTTCTTGATTATAGTGTGTGGTATCATCTTAGGTACTATCATTTAGTCAAAAAGTATTTTCCTAAAGTCTGGCTAAGTACTCACAGTTTGGGCAGATTCATCTGTGGCTAGGATGTTTAAAACCAAAAGCATCAAGCAGTAGAAATAGGTTTTAAACAAAATGTAACTGTGACAAATGGACATCAAAGAGTAGGTGACAGACATTTGCATTCTCACTGAAGGATGATTTTCAAATCCTTTTGGGTATCTCAGAAGACGTGGCAGTAGATAAAAGCTGTAATTCCTTGCTATGTATGGTCCAGAGAATGACCTACAATAACCATGCTTTCAGTTATAAGTGAGAGAATTTATTATGTAGTAAGAGACAGTAAGATAATAACAAGCAGAAAAAATAAGGTGAAGATTGTTGGGGTGACACTCAAATATTGTATATTCTGGCTAGAAAACAGTTTTCAATTATTATTTGGAGCCAGCAGCACCTGTTGTCGGAGTATGTAAATGTAACTCCCTCACCTGTAAGTAAGGCAAGCTGCCATGAGGCAGATGACCTTCCCTAACCTAGTAGGGAGTAAGAAATGTAGCTTTTTGTAGCTCTGGAAGCCAGAGCTGGGTAAGAAGTACAGGGGCTGAACTTCCAGGTAGGCTGAGTCACAGACATGCAGAAAGACAATGGAGGAGGAGAAGAGGAAACAGGCGGACCTGGAAGCAGTCAGTGACAGAAAAAATAAGCTTATGATTGTTGGGATGAGCCACAAATATGGAGAGACAGAACAGGCAGAAAAGTCAGCATAGGTTAGTTGTTAGTTGAGAGACTGTCCATCGAAGAACCAACAGCCTTAAACTACAAAGATGTCTCTGTGTCTTGGTTAAACCTCAAGAAATATCATGAAAGGCCTGCAATAGAATATGAATATGAAAAAGTAGCATCAAATTTGGTACTCAACATTTAGCAGAGATTAGGGTCCTTGAAAACTGGTGGAAGAGAGAATGCTAAAGCATGCAACAGAAATTATCTGAGGAAGTCCCTCTGAGTCAGTCATTCCCAGCTAGAGGCCTGGGCATAGCAGAGTATCCTTTTGGGTGAGGCTTTCAAGTACAAGAACAAATTGCAGTAGGCAGATAATGCCATCGTCTTTGACAATTAAGTCATCCAGAAGAAACCAACAGGGAAAACAGCCAGATAGCTGGACTTCTAGGTTGAACTATCTCTTCACAGATAGACTTTCTACAGCTGAACTTCTAGCTTCCATTCCCACAACTGACACTTTTAAATTATGAGATAAGCAATAGTAACTTCTGTTGGGAATAATTTATCCTTTAGCTTTAAAATTCAGTGCTTTAAAAACCCACAGAAGCTTGAATTTTGACCTTTTCCTCTTACTAAGTCAACAGGGTCAGCCAGACGTAGGGTAGGGCATTATAGAGGACACCTGGCAAAAGAATTCATGGCTCTCAAGTATGAAACAGAGGAAAAAAATACCACATGGGTCTATGGTAATGATATGGTAGACATTTTAATTGATCTCATTTAAGGTTTACTTCAGAAATGGGATAAAAGATAGAAAACAAACCGCATACTAAGTTTATTCCAGAGTTGAGTAAGAAATGCCTGCTTTAATTAAAAGAAATAAGAATTCTAAATACTGAGTTAAATTAAAAAACAATGCTTTCCAAACTTTGGCCTGATATTCCAACAGAAGAGCCATTCAGCTGTATGTGTTATATCTGAGTGTTTATGAGTGTCTGTGTGGATACGTGTATTCCTATATCTGTATGTGATATTATGCTGCATGATCTTTGCAGTGGATATACAAACATTTTTTCCTATGTACTTGAAAAATTTGAGTTTATTGGACCTAAACCAATTATATGGAGATGTTGAGTAGTTCTTTAAGTACTTCTGAAATGCTTAAATGAGTGAAACCTTTCATTTTTCTTGTTTTATAGCCAAGAGATTTGGCTATCATATAACATTTTAGTGGGAAAATCATGTTGATGTTAGTTCTATGCAGTATTTCTATTGTCAAACATAATTCCTTGAAATTTTAAGCATTATATATATATATAATATATGTGTTGTGTGTGTGTGTGTGTGTGTGTGTGTGTAATATTATAATATATATATATATATATATATATATATATGTAATATATTTTATTTGGTGTAATATGGATATATTATCAGTAGAAAACTAACACAAATTTTAAACTAATACCAAACTAATGCAATAATTTTTGTAATTAGGAGAAATTTAAATAGCTCCCTTTGTTTTACTTAAACCAATAATCTTAGTGTTAAAAGTTCTCTTCATCATGTCTCCTAGCTAAACAATGACAGCTAGAGCCAGTACTGAGAGCTATAATGATTTGGCCTGTAAAGAGATGTTCTAGCAGTAGTGCCCTAATAAATTTTGGTGCTTGATTTGCACTAGCTACATTGGAGAAACAGAAAAAAACCTTTCTGTCCCTGTGTATGCTTATTCTAAGAAAAACTCCCATATGTATTTAAAGGGTTCCTTCACATTTTCTTATCAGTGAAACTATCTTGTTATTCATAATATTGTTGTGACTATCCCCAAGGACTTATTCCATTCTTTATGACCCTTAAATGTGACATTCTGCTGCTATCCTATGTTGCTCTTGAGAGTCATAGAAATTGAAAACATTTGAAGGATGATAATGCGGCCCCACAGGTGACTTCAGTTTCTATAATCCCTCTTGTTCTTTCTCTCCTTTGAGGTCAGTTTTGAGTCCTTATCACCAGACATACCTAGTCTCTATACATGCTTTGAAGTGCATAACATAACAAAATGTCTCCTTTCCCAAAGACATTTGCCTACATGTTACCTCCTACTATACTGTCAAATAACTTCTGAAATATGTGTTAGCTGTCTTACTCCTTTCTCCCAGCTTTGTAGTGTTGGTACTTTCATAGTCTGCATATCAGAAACTGGGTAGGAAGCACAGGTATTTATAGTCATGCACCAGAAATATCATCCCTGGAGCAGAGGCCTGAGTGCAGGATGCTTAAACTTGTCTATCTTCTCCTACTCTCTTCCTGTTCGTTGGAAAAGCATAGTGAGGTGTGGCATCATGTTCTATCCCACAGAATCTAAGGAATGAAACTGGTTATACTGAGATATCCCCCAATCAACTGATCATGTATATGGAATCTATATATGTAGGATGACCTGAAAGCATTAAAAATGGATGTGACATAAGTATTTTGTCATATTTATGTATTTACAATGTCATTTCATGTGCAAAGAAAAAAATATGTTCTAGTGTCAAAATTCATGCTTTCCACACCTCATGTCCTATATTTATTGTTATGTATTCATCTTCCACATAAAGAAATGTTATCAAATATACCTTCTGTGATGTATCTATAAAAAAACCTAAATTAAGCTTTTTATGGACATGGAAACGTGAAATATGCTATGCTGAATCACCATTCTTCTCGTAAGCCGCATATGCTTTTAATGGAGAAGCCAGCAGGAATGACAATGTGATTGTGGCGTTCAAATTCTAATGCTTACAGTACTGAAAGCGAAAGTAGCTTGCATCATATTTTCCCATTGTTCCCATGGACACAGCAGGATAGCTAGAAAGACCTTGGTTATATATGATTTTGGCATCAGAAAATCAATGGTCTTGAAATCTTTGTATTTCAGAATGAAATAAAAATAATTCAAAATCATAGCACATAACATGCATCTTTCTTTTGATACAGAAAACTACACACACACACACACACACACACACACACAGAAATGTGTGTAATATAAAAATAACATTGCAAATAATGTGCACTTGTATTGCTATACCTAAAATGTCCGCTAGAGGGCAGTGTAACTATGATTTTTCCCTGTGTCAGGTATTCATCAAATTTTCTGCTACTTTTATCGAATAAAGAAAGCATATTTTAATTTAAGATGAACAGCATGCTTTTGTTTGAAAATCACTTAGCTTATACTTGATTGTTAATTGATCTGAATTTCTCAGATCCTTGAAAAGTATACAGAAAATAATTTAGTCCTTTTGTTTTTTTTTTTTTTTAAAGGGGTAGAGAAAACAAATATGAACCAATTCTTTTCTTTGCCATGATACCTTCAGGCAAACACCCAGAAATAATGTGTATCCATTAGCTAGCTCAGAGGTATAAGAATTTCTTTACATTTTAATGAAAATAGCTTACAAGACGAGGAAAAAGATTTCAATCTTGTTAGGATCTTGTTTGAAATGTTAAAAATAAAATAACATATTCATATTAATTTAAGGGAATGCTTGAAGGTTTTTCATTTAGGATCTTCTCAAACACTGTGTTAATTGTCCTACCACAGAGCACAGAACTCTCCCAGTAACTAAGCTAATATAAAATAGAAATCTCAGATCACTTGAACAGATTACCACGAGGGAAAGAACAATTGAGCAGAGTGGAATATGGCATGCCCTACATTATTAATCACACACCCCAAGTAAAACTTAAAACAATACATTTATGAACAGAATATCAGAAAAAAAGATGTGTTCACTTCTTGTGGTGATATGAGATCTCCAATCTAGATTATAGGAAGAACTGCCTTATAGATGAATTATCTGATTTCAACCTCTCAGGGGTGGATAATATTTCACCAGAAAAAGGTGTGATTGAAACATGTCATTTCTGTCACTTTGTGCTCATTTAGTAGTTGCTGCCTCTGGTTTCAGTCGATGAGCCATGGATGGTATGACCAAACAGATTCTACAATATCCAGTAGCCATGTGAGGTCATGGTATTAAAAACATTGCTCTCTTGAAAGACCATATTGCCTTCTTTACCATACTGTTCTTTCTGCGTTTCATTTTGATTTGTAAAAATCACGTAGACAAAAGTTGGATTTCAGACTCAGCAAAAAGAAGAAGAAGCAAATGCATAGGGGAAAGTTATTTGGTTCGGTATCCTTGGATAACTTTGGAAAAGTATTCATCTCCTTGTCCTATCCGAGAGAGTTTTCCCGAAAGACAACTAAAGCTATCTGAACAATTGCTCTTTATCTTAACTCAGTTCACCGAACATTTCTAAAATTTAAAAGTATGTGGTAGACATTTCTCTACCATAACAACAGTGTAAATTACTTTGCAAATGTCAAATACCTAGCAATTAGTGAAACCAGGCATAAAGGTATGGTTCCTATTAAGAGTCTAAGTGATATCTAAGGATTTTGTTTTTTTTTTTTTTTCAGATATCTTTGGTTCAACTCTTTACAAAAAAGCAATTAAAATATTTTTGAATATGAGTACATATTTATAAATACATATATATGAATGCATGTACATATTGAATTTTATTTTTCTTGCTGCTATGAAAAAAATATATCCAACAAAATATAATGAAGAAAGAAATCTGTTTTTGCCTTACAGTTTAAGGGTACATTTCATCATGATGGGCCAGGTTCCTCATGGGAGATCTAGCCTTAGTGGCATATATATGTGTATACACACACACACACACACACACACACACACACATACACACACACACACACACACACACACACACATATTCTCTGAGTGTGTGTGTGAATGTGTGTGTGTGTGTGTGTTTGGTGTGTGTATGTTTGAGCTTTCCCACATCAAGATACACATGTGAAATCATTAGACAATATGTGGGAGTTAGTAATAATATCCTTCCATCATGTGTGTTCCAGGGACTGACGTCAGTTTGCCATATGACAAATCTCACATACCACGATAAGACAAAATATTTATGAGTTCCTGCTGATAGAGGAGAAATATAAGTGAATAGCTAATATTCATAGATAATCAAGCCTAAACAAAAATCATATTGTAATAACTACAGAAAGTCATTATGAGAGATGAACAAAATCAAGAGAAAAGCAATGGTGACGAAGAGGATGTATGTGTAGTCATAACAAATTCCATGATCGATGTCTAAAAGTTCCAGAGGGAAAGGTAAAACATCATAGTGGAGAACTTGTCTGGTACTACATTGTCCTGTTCCTATTCTTAAGATGTGTTGACATGAGGGTTTTGCTAATCTCGGGCAACTACAACAGCAATAACAGCATTTGGTCACGTTTGTCCTTTGTCAATTTCCAGAATAAACCTCAATTAAATCTTGACAGAGCATACAAATCCTACTTGAGTGAAATCACAAAACATGTGACAAGGTCTTTTTAAAATGATGCTAAAGAACTTATTTTAACTTAGAAAAGACTAAAAATCACCTGGCAACTGGAACGTATGATGCTGGATTTGATACTGAGACAGAACAATGGCACATAAACACATTTGGTTCCAATAAGGTCAACAAATCTGTTAATGGGGCTCTCTCAATGTAGGCTTTATGGACTGAATACGAGCAAAGATTTCTAAAATATTAACCTTAAGGGAAACTACACCAGTGACATATGAGTACTACATTAATTGGCACTGGTTTTATAAAACATTTTTTTTTCAAAATAAAAGAGGTGGAAACTAAGACAGGAGCTTCATGAGTCTGAATTCGGTCTACCACACAGCAAGGTCTTTTCTGAAACAAGCATAGTTGAAGGTGGTGGGCTTTCAGCATGTTTGCAGAAGTAATCTAATTTCTACTGAGAATAATTATATAAATTGGGTATTTATTATTCTACCCATCTAGTAGCAAGCCTGCTGCATGTTTTATCAGCCTTATAACATAAAGCATTGTTCTCGTCTCTCTAACGAGGCCTAGTTATCAATTACAGGGATTCAATCATTTGCCCAAAGCAGAAAGCTTAAATTAGTTATTTTAACATATTCAAAAGGCCTTTATTCATTGATTTAATAAGTTCTTGTTTTATACATATTTTGTCTACTTCACATTCTGTAAGATAAGATTACTCCTGTTATTACATAAAAATGGAAGTCTAAATTTGAAAATACTAGAGATGGGATAAAGGTGGTTTGTATCAGGCTCTTTATGATATTTCCCTGGTTCTGTGCAACTTCTCTTCCTAAATATTATGTTGCATATAACAAAAAAGAATTAATGGAAACTTTATTCCTTCGTTAAAATGAACACACAAAGAATAAATGTATATGTGGTCCTAATTAAATCAATGACCTACTTAATTTTTAAAGTACAAAATAAGAAAATATACGTTTCAATAAGATGTATAAGCATTACACAAGCTGGTGACGAATCCATAACAACTTAACAAATGAAAACTCAAATTTTCAATATTCACTTATTTCATATCTAAGTTCCTTTCCATATATCTGATTTTTTTTTTTTTTTTGCTCTGGCCACCAGAACAATGTTGGACATAATTTGCTTGTTGAATGACACACAAGGCTAAGCTTGAGGCTTGAGCTCTATACTCTGCAGAGTCAACTTTATTTATGTTCTCTGATGAAGTTATGTGGGTTTTTGACTCACACTGTGTCTGTGTGGGACTCTGAGAAGAGGACCTTCCTACACGGGAGAGTTCACAATTTCAGAAAAGTACAGGAGGTGTCAGATCTTCCTTTAAGGGAACGTGGAACAGAAACTTAAAAAAAAATGGTTACCTGTGTTGTTCTTTTCAGCAATAGATATCACACTCGGACTGTATCAAGTGGGATTATGAAGTAGAAACAACTTTACAGAAAAGACTTGTAACTTTTTACTAAATAATATGAAACCATCAGAAAGGGGCACCATCTCCCAACATCTGACATTTCTCAACCACACTGTACATGTTTTCTGGGAGTCTCAGAACACACTTTGAATGCTGATGCCCTTGTCTCCAGAGTTTCAAAGTACCTAGATGTGTTTAATACACAGAGCCCTGTGCAGGCACCATTTCCGTCTGTACAGAATTGTGTGGGCAAAATTGAAGCATTGCTGAAAAATACTACTAACTCTATCAGAAGTCAAGATAAAGCAAGTGAGAGTCAATATTTTATCAAGATAAGCGAATTTCTTATGTGCGGATTACACAGCATGGCGAGAAAATCAAGAAAGAGAAAAGAAAGACTAACGTTTTATGGACTAATTTCTCTGAGAATAGGTAAATTGTTTGCAGGAAAATAATTTAAGAGATTATGTTCTATTATACCAAACACATTCATTCAAATTGTACCATTGGAAATCAAGAGATATCAGTGAAGAACTGTTATTTTATATCAAAAGAATATTTCCTAAAATGTATTAGTCCAGTCCAGAAATATACCATCCCTTTCTTCTATGAGTAGAGTATGGTAATAAATTGGAAAATGAAAGTTAAGTATGTTTACTAGTTTTCAAAAAATTGTTTAAAGAATAGCTGTAAGGTACTCATAGTTGGGAATGTGTTTTTTCATGCAACCCTTCAGGGCTCAGGCCATTTCTTAAAACCCCATTAAAAACTGTGATGGATTCACCTTTAACATGGTTCTGAAAATTGACTGCTGATGTTTTGTTAAATGGATGTATAATCGAACTGCTTTCAAAATACCTAGGTGTATATATTTAAAAATACCTTTAGACTTACTCAGCCCAAGGACATGATCACAAAACTACCCTCATAGTGGTAGATTGTCAGAGAAGAGATTCATAATTTATCGAAACACTAATTATAAGAGATAATAATAAGGCTACAAATCAGCCTTACATGTGGCATTTGTATCATCCCCTTAGAGACCCAGGGGGCAGTATACCAAAGATGGTGCAAAACCAAAAGTCAATTGGAGAAATGTTGGGAGCTGACTCCTAGCAGAAACTGGCTCTCATCTTTGTAGCCATCTCAGGCCATACACCCTGACAAGAGACTTGTTTTAAACAGCCTACAACAGCTGAGCACACTCTGATAAATATCTTTTTTTCTTACATATCTTGTTTTGTTGTTTAATGCCCCCAGCTGCAAGGTGCATATGGTAAAGTGTCTTTAGCTGCATTACCCTGCTTGTGCTTATATATATACCCAGGATTTCCTTTCAATAAACGGAACTTGATCACATACCATATCTTGTCTCCATTCTTCATGTCTCTTGCCCTTCCATCCCCACTCTATCTCTTTCTAGACCCTGACCCACAGACCAGATCAGCAACTTGGGCTGGGACAAAGTGGCCCCCATACGTAGGCCAGAACAGGTCGTTACAGAGAAATACTATAGAATAGAGTTTTCTGAATATAACATAGCTGTTAGATTCATGAGCACATAACAGTTGTGATCACCTGCATAAGAATTTTACAAACACAAACATAGGCAAACACATACATAAGTCCACAAACATATAAATAGGAAAACACATACACATTCACACAGATGTTCATAAAACCCACAAACACATGAAAACACACATTCATACAAAAACACATATAAAAGGAGAGAGGCAACATACTCAATAACTATTTGCTAAATCAGTAAATACACATAACAAACTATTTAAGTAAAGGGAGTTATTTCATTCAATAAGGTACAGAAAACACATATTTAGAGTATATACAATTTGGCCATGTGTTGAAAATGTTCAATAATTTTGAGCAAATACCTATACTTGTCATTATTTTGGGAGCATGAAAATTGGACTTTGTCCATGCCTTCAAGTCATCTCATGCTGCTTTTAGACTAGCAATGTTGTTATAGATTTTGTTGTTCTTACAATATGAAGAGTTTATGGATTTTCATTTCATCTTTGCACAGGTGTCATGCCAATCTTCTCTGTACCACTCCAATTATAGTTTATGTACTTTTTATTATTATTAATTTGTTCATTTATTTATATCTCAAATGCTGCTACCCCTCCGGCTCCTTCTTCAGAAAGTTTCAACCCCTAATCCCCATCCTATGAGATGGTGGGCCTTCTAGGGTATTCCAGCAGCACCTGGCATATCAAGTCTCTGCCATCCTCTCCCATTGAGGCCAGACAAGGCAGCCATTAAGACTAAGCTGCATGTGTGCTACATTTGTGCCCTGGACCTCATTCCACTAGTGTATGTTCTTTGATTGAACTCAGAGCTCCAAAGGTCCAGGTTTGTTTATTCTGTTGGTCTTCCTGTGAGGTTCACATCTACTTCAGGGCCTTCAATCCTTTTCCCAACTCATCCATTAGTGTGCCCACCCTCCATCTAATGTTTGGCTTTGTGTATCTGTATCTGTTTCAGTCAGCTGCTTAGTAGAGCCTCTCAGGCGAAAGTTATGATAGTATCATTAATAATGTTAGGAAATGATACTTGTCCATGGGATGGGTTTGAGTTGGCCTGGTTATTGGCTCGCCTTTCCTTCAGTCTCTGCTCCATCCCTGCATTTCTTTTAGATAAGACAAATTTGGGATCAAAGATTTTGTGGGTAGGTTGTTGTCCTTTTCCCTCCATTGGGGGTCCTGCCTGGCTATAAGAGGTGGCCTCTTCACTGTTAAGCATCTCAACTTAGGTCACCTGCATTGACTCCTGGAAGACTCCCTTATCCCAGGTCTCTGGAACTTCCTAGAGATTCTATAACCGCCCCACCTCCCACCTACCCCACACACAAACTCTGGGCAGCTGCAGATTTCCATTTATTCTCTTGGACATCTTGGCCTCACTCCTGTCTCCCTAAACGCTTGATCCTGCCTCCCCATTCTACTCACCATCCCTCCATTTGCCTTCTATGAATATTCTGTTTCCCGTCTAAATGTGGTCTTTGTTTGGACCTTCTTCCTTGTTTTACTTTTTTCAGTCTGCAATGTATATCATGGGTATACTATTCTTTATGACTATATCATTTATCAGTAAGTACATCATGCCATGCATATCCTCTGGGTCTGTATCACTGTATCACTCACTCAGAATGATTTTCTAGTTCTATCCATTTACCACAATACATATATATATATTAGTGAAATTAACCACATTTTCTGTATCCATTCTCTGGTTGAGTGGCTTCTAGGTTGTTTCACTTTATTGGCAAATATGAATAAATCTGGTGTGAACAGAGTGGATCACAGTCTTTGTGATATGGTTGTAGCATCTTTGGTAATAACCAGGAGCTCAATAACTGTGTCGGAGGTAGAACTAATTTCAGTTTTCTGAGAAGCCACCAGATTGATTCCAGAGTGGTTGTATTGTTTGCAATTGCACCAGCAATGGAGGACTGTTTCCCTTTCTTACATCCTTGACAGCATGGGTTGTCACTTGAGTTTTTAATATTAGTATTCTGATTGCTGTAAGGTGAAATCTTAGGGTCATTTGATTTGCATTTCTCTGATGACTAGGGATGCTGAGCATTTCTTTAATGCTTCTCAGCCATTCATGATTCTTCCTTTGAGAATTCTTTGTTTAGTTCTGTACCCCATTTTTAATTGGGTTGTTTGGTTTGTTGGAGTTTAACTTTTTGAGTTCTTTATATATTTTGCATATTATATCTCTGTTGATATAAGGGTAGTGAAGATCTATTCCAATCCATAGGCTGACATTTTGTCCTATTGACAGTATCCTTTGCTTTATAGAACCTTTTCAATTTCCTGAGTTCTCAATTATTAATAGTTTGTCTCAGTGCCTATGCTATTGGTGTTGTGTTCTGGAAATTGTCTCCTATAACAAGTCATTCAAGGGTATTTCACACTTTCTCTTCAATGAGAATTAGTGTACCTCGTTATATGTTGAGATCTGTGATCTACTTGGACTTGAGTTTTGTGCAAAGGTGATAAGTATGGATCTATTTTTAATCTTCTACATGTAGACATCCAATTAGTACAGCACCATTTGTTGAAGATGTTTTCATTTTCCCATTGTATGGTTTTGCCTTCTATATCAAAAATCAAGTGTCCATAGGTATGTGGGTTTATTTCTGGGTCTTTGATTCTATTCCACTGATCAATCTGGCTGTTTCTGTATCAATAACATGCAGTCTTTATCACTATTGCTCTGTACTAAAGCTTTAGTTCAGAGATGGCTATTCCTCCAGAGTTCTTATATTGTTCAGGATTTTTTTGGCAATCCTGCAGTTTTTGTTTTTCCATATAAAGTTGAGAATTGCTCTTTCAAGGTTTGTATAATAATGTGTTGGAATTTTAATGGTGATTACATTGAATATGTAGATTGCTTTTGGCAAAATGGTTATTCACTATGTTAATCCTATTGACCAAGAGCGTGGGAGATCTTTTCATCTTTGATATCTTCAATTTCTTTCTTCACGGACTTGACGTTCTGGTCATACAGATCTTTTCCTTGCTTGGTTAGAGTTACACCAAGATATTTTAGGTTATCTTTGTCCCTTGTGAAGCCTGTTTTTCCCAAATTTCTTTCCACTACCCTTTTATCATTTGTATAAAAAGAACTACTGATTTCTTGCTCTAGCTGTATATGTAGTGGAGGATGGCTTTGTCAGGCAACAGTAGGAGAGAAGGGCCTTGGTCCCTTGAAGGCCGGATGCCCCTTTAAGGGCGAATTTGAGGGTGGGGAGGTGGGAGTAGGTAGATGGGTGGGGGCACAGCCTCATAGAAATAGGAGGAGGGAGGATGGGTTAAGGGGTTTCTGGGAGGATGGGGAAAGGGGGCAAATATCTGAAATATCAATAAATATAGTATCCAATAATAAAAAAAACAAGAAGGAAAAACAAACAAACAAACAAAAAAACAGATAATGGAACTGGCTATTGCAGTCAATCATTTGAGACTTTTTGGCAGCAATTTAATATTACCCATATTACTTGGATTCCTTATAATTGTCAAGGACATAGGACTGTGGAAGGGGCCCATGGAACTTTAAAAAATTATCTTCATAAAATAAAAAAGGGTGAGGTATATTCCCATACACCACAACTTTATTTAAATCATATTTTTTTCTTTTAAATTTTTTAAAAACATTTGGATGCCAAGGAACTTTCTGCTGAGGTAATTTTATATCTAGCCACTTTGCTGATGTTGTTTATAAGCTGTAGGAGTTCTCTGGTAGAATTTTGGACATCACTTATCTACATTATCACATCATCTATGAATAGTGATACACTGATATTTCCTTTCAAATTTGTATGCCCTTGATCTACTTTTGTTGTCTTGTTGCTCTATCTAGAACTTCAAATACTATATTGGAAAGATAGGTATAAAGTGAGCAGCATTGTGTTGTCCCTGATTTTACTGGGATTGCTTTAAGTACTTTCAAGTGTACATAATTAGAGTTTGGCTTTTTACATAACCTATTGAACACATACTTTGCTATTTATACTTCCTTGGGTTTGGGATTCTCTTCCCATTTTACTTCTTTTATGATTATTATTATTATTAAATATTTCTTTTTTATTTATTTATTTTAAACTCCAATTTTACTCCACTCCTGTTCAACCCTCCAACTGTTCCACATCCCATACCTCTTCTTCACTCCCTATCTCCACGAGGATATCCCCACACTTTCTGCTGGCACTTAGGACTTTAATTCTTTAACCCCACCCAATACCAGATTATGTTCCCCTCTACCCCCACAACTCATTTCACTCCCAGGTACCTCTCTCACTCCTCACCTGTGGAACTTAGGCATCCTCACTTGGGTCCTTCAGATTGTTGACCTTTTAGAGTTCTGTGTACTGTATTTGGGTATTCTGTATTTTTTTTTTTGGCTCATATTCAATTATTAGTGAGTACATACCATACATGTCCTTGGAGTTTGAGTTACCTCATTGCTTGTGGGATTGCAAACTGGTACAACCACTCTGGAAATCAATCTGGAGGTTTCTCAGAAAATTGGAAATAGATTTACCTGAAGACCCAGTAATACCACTCTTGGGTATATATCTAAAGATGCCCCAACATGCCACAGGGGCATGTGTTCTACTTGATAGTAGTGACTTGTTTATCACTCAGAATTGGAAACAACCTAGATCAGCAGAATGGATAAAGAATGGTCGTTTACACAATGTGTTGTCAAGCTGTATGTTTTCTCTCATTCTTTTTGTGCACTTAGGCTAAGCTTTCCTAGCACGCTCAGTGTGTCAGGTTTTGTATGATGTGCTCATTCATAAATAAAGTCTTATTCTTCTTATTCTCCACCATTATACGAGTGTTTAGTTTCAGTGATGGCTTTCATTGTTGTTGTATTGAACCAGCTTGACATGGTGATGATAGGATGAGGATATCGATTTTAATCTGTTGAGGCTTCTTGTGATTAGCATTGGGAAGACAATGGAATACTACAGCTATTAAGAACAAAGACAACCTGATGTTGCAGGCAAATGGATTTAACTAGAAAATATCACCCATTTACTTTTACAAGTAAATATTTGAGTATCTCTGTTGAAATGTTAACTTTTCTACTTTATCTATTTTACATCTCATGCCATTATAAATGGTTCAAAACAAATATTTACTCAGTCAATTGCCTCTCTTCCAGATGGTGCACTTATTTATATGCTGAAGCTTTTGTTTAATTCTCTATACTCTCCTATTTGTAACAGTAACCTTTTACATATGATGTCCAAGCATAAAACAGATATCAATATAGCCATTTTACTATGTTAATATTAGCTATTCATGAGCATGGGAGATCTTTCTATATTCTGATATCTTCTTCAACTTTTTTTCAGAGACTTGAAGTTCATGTCATATAGGTCTTTCACTTGTCTGTCTATAGTTACCCCAAGGTATTTTATATTATTTGTGGCTATTGTGAAGGGTGTTATTTCCCTGATTTCTTTCTCAATCTGTTTATGGTTTGTATAAAGGAGGAATACTGAGTTTGTTACTTAATTCTTTATTACTTGCTAAAGGTGTTTCTCAGCTGTTGAAGTTCTTTAGTAGGGGTTTTGGAGTCAATTATTTATACTATCATATCATCTGCACATAGTGATACTAGATTTTTTTCTTTTTAATTTTTTTGTCTTCTTGATCTATTTTAGTTATCTTATTGTTCTATTTAGAACTTCAATCACTATATTGAAGAGAGTTGGAGAGAGCAGACAGCTTTGCCTTGACTCTCAATTTAGTGTAATTGCTTTAAGTTTCTTTCCACTTATTGGCTAGCTGTATATTTACAGTGTTTGGATATGTGCCTTGTATCACTGATCTCTCAAAAATTTTCAACATAAAGGGGTGTTGGATTATTTCAAAGGCTTTTTTTGCAAAGAGATGTCTGTCGCTGACAGCGACAGGGGGTGCAACGGCCTCACAGAGTTCATGTGGTTTTTTTCTCTTTTTAAAAATGTTTATATAGTGAATTACAATGATGGATTTTCATGTATTGAACCACCCCTTCATTCCTGGAATGAAGTTTACATGATCATGGTGGATGATGTTTTTGATGTGTTCAAGGATTCATTTTGTGAGCATTTTATTGAGTATTTTTGTATCAATGTTCACAAGGGAGTTTGGTCTGAATTTCCTTTCTTTGTTGAATTTTTGTGTGCTTTAGGTATCAGAGTGACTATTGACTCATAGAATTGTAGTAGAAGAAATTATTTAAATCAGCCTCTGGCTTTGGGTGCCAATTTGTAGTAGAAATTATTTAAACCCCAAATTTGTTGCCGTAAAATCTCCTACCCGAAGGAGACCAGTAAAGGAAAACACAACTCAATAATTATGGTATAAATAGCATGCCTAGATTGGGCAGATTTACCACTACACTACTCTAGTCCCCAGCTATGAGATCCCTTATAACTTGCAGTTTATCCGTGGTTGTCCTTGTGGCTCCGGCTCCTCCATCATCAGCTTCCTTCTACCTCCGGCTTCCTTCTGCTTCTGCTTCTCCTGCTTCTCCCTCTGCTTCTCCTCCTTCCTCTGCTTCCGTTTTATATCGAATTCCTCTCACTCTCTCCTCCCCTAAGCCTTTTTCTCCACCTCCCCTTCTACTGCCCAATCTCTGACTCTAGCCTTTATTTTACAGGTTTTAATTGGACAGAAGTTTTACAAGACGTCACCTGTGTACAGATTCAATCATCCTCTGCAGCCTCTCCCAGGAGGGTGGAACTAGGATCAAAATACAAGGCTGAGGCTATCCACAACATAGAACGAGTTTGGCAATATTCCTTCTGTTTCTATTTTGTTGGAAGAGTTTGGGTATTAGCTCTTTGTGAGTGTTAACAGCAAAAAATGGCCTTCTTACAAATAGCAACCTATAATTTAATGCAATTCCCATCCAAATTTCAACACAATTCTTTACAGATTTTGAAAGAACAATTCTAAACTTCATATAGAAAAATCAACAAAGAAAAAGATAGTTAAAACTGTCCTGTACAATAAAAGAACTCCTAGAGGTATCAGCATCCCTGACCTCAAGCTGTACTACACAGCAATAGTAATAAAAACAACAGGGTTTGTTTCTCTTGGTTGAAAAATGTTTCTATTGGTATAAAAAAAAAGATAGTTTGATCAATGGAATTGAATCAAAGACCCAGAAATAAACCCACACATCTATTAGACACTTGATTTTTGACAAAGAAGCCAAAACCATATAATGGGATAAAGAAAGCATCTTCAACATATGGTGCTGGTTTAACTGAATGTCTGTATGTAGAAGAACGCAAGTAGATATATATTTATCACCCTGCACAAAACTAAAATCTAAGTACATCAAAGTCCTCAACATAAGCTGGATTCACTAAATGTCATAGAAGAGAAAGTAGAAAATAGCCTTGAACGTATTGGTATAGGACACACTCCCTGAACAGAATACTAATGGTCAGCTCTAAGATCAACAACTGAAAAATGGATCCTCATGAAATGGAGAAGCTTGTGCAAGGAAAGGGACACTGTCAATAGGACAAAATGGTAGTCTACAGATTGGGAAAATATCTTCACAACCCCTACCTCTGACAGAGGGCCAATATCAAAAATATGCAAAGAATTCAAGAAATTAGACACCAACAAAGTAAATAACCTCATCGAAAAATTGGGGTACTCAGATAAACAGAGAATTCTCAACATAGGAATCTCAAATGGCCATGTAGCACTTAAAGAAATTATCAAAGTCCTTTCTCATCTGAAATGCAATTAAAAATAACCTTGAGATTCCATGTTATACCCATCAGAATGGCTAAGATCAAAACCTCAAGTGAAGCACATGCTGGAAAAGATTCTAGGGTTGCAAACTTGTACAACCACTCTGAAATCAATCTGATGGTTTCTAAACAATTGGAAATAGTCTTACCTGATGACCCACATATACCACTCTTAGTCAAATACCCAAAAAATACTCCACTATGTTCATATCCAGAAACTGAAAACAAACCAAAGTCTCTAAAACAAATAATAGAATGAATGCTACTCAGCTATTAAAAATAAGATATCATGAACTTTGCAAGCAAATAGATGGAACTAGAAAATATCATTCTGAGTGGTGTGAGGTAACCCAAACCCATAAGTACATGTATTATATGTATAGGAGGAACGAAGGTGGGAGGAGTTAGGAGAGGAAGAGGAAAAGGAAGAGGAAGAGTTAGGAGAGGAAGAGATAAAAGAAAGAGGAGGAGCAAGAGAAGGCAGAGATGTAGGAGCGATGAAGACGATGTTCACATGACTGTAGCAGTCAAAGGTACTTGGTATACCTAGGTTGGGTATTGCGTTACAGTTCTGATTGTATGGGTATTTTGTTACTGATCATTGTCAAATATATAAGCTTTGATTAATCTATAAAAATTAGAATCTCATTCTCTTACTGGGCCTGCATGGATGGTGGAATGATCTGGGCAATGCCCTGCTTTGCGAAGACAGTGTGGAAGATTGGCAGAGCCATCTCTCACACTGGCATCTACTGGGTGGCAGGGCTGGTGTTTCTGGAGACTGGTTCTAGCTACAGTGTGCACTTGACCTGAGGCCGAGAAACATAGTGGCTGGACTAGGCAGAGCCACTGCAGCTTTGATAGTCTGCCTGAGCCAGAGGCCTTTTAAAATATTTACTACAACAGATATGTACTCACTTTTAAATGGATATTAGCCATAAAGTACAGGATACTCACACTACAATCTACATACCTAAAGAAGCTAAACAAGAAAGAAAGCCAAAGGGAGGATGCTTGAATTTCACATAGAAGAGAGAATAAAATAGTTATAGGAGACATGAGGAGGGAGGGAACTGGGTAGGAGAGGGAATGGGGAAGGGAATGTGGGGTACAGGATCAGGTGTGGCATGAGAAGGCCAAAGGTTCACAAGAATTAATGTAAATTGGTAACTGGTCAGGGTGGTGGGATTGGGGTATCTCTAGGACATGGGAGATATCTAGGATGAGGGAGGTTCCAAGGAGTTAATGGGGGTGACTTTAGCTGAGATTCCTAGCAGTGGGGATATTGTAGCCAGGCAGGGCTCCCATTGAAGGGATAAGGACAACAAAACTTTCAACCCAAATTTGTCCTGTCTTCAAGAATTGCAAGGAGAAATTCAGTATAGAGACTGAGGAATTAGCAACCAATAACTGGTCTTACTTGAGACCCATCTCATGGGCAATCCATGACACTGTGCACAATACTCTGCTATGCTTACAGAAAGGCATTGCTATCTTCTGAAAAGCCCTACCCAGCAGTTGATTGAAAAGATGAAGAGACCCACCACCAAACATTGGACAGAACTTTGGTGTCTTAAGGAAGAGTTGAGGTAAGTATTGAGGAATCCAAAGAGGATAGCAACTCTACAGGAAAACCAACAGAGTCATCTAAGCTTGACCCTTGGAGCTCTCAGAGACTGAAACACCAACCAAAGAAGGCTGGACCTAGGCCCCCACATGTATGTAGCAGATGTGTAGCTCCATCTCATGTGAGTTTCCAAATAACTAGAGTCAGGGTTGTCCCTAAATCTGTTGACTACCTGTCGATCCCATTCCCTTAACTGGGCTTCTTGCCTGGCCTTGGTAGGAGAGCATGTGACTTAATGTGCAGAAACGTAATGTGCCAGAATGGAGAGATATCAAGGCAGGGCCTGTTGGAAGCCAACTTCTGGCAGAAAGCAACTATCATCTTTGCAGCCATCTCAGGCCATATACCCTGACAAGAAACTTGTTTTCAACAGCCTACAATAGCTGAGCACACTCTGATAAACATCATGTTTTTCTCCCATATCTTGCTTTGCTGCTTAGTGCCCCCAGCTGCAAGGCACACGTGGTCTCCACACAATTAGCTAGGTGTACATGGTCTCCACGCTGCAAGGCACATGACGTAGTGCCTTCAGCTATGCTTGTCCACGAGGGAAAGGCACGTGGTAAAGGCTATAAATACCCAGAATTTCCTTTCAATACAAGAGATTTGATCAGAGTCTGTCTTGTCTCCATTGTTCGAGTCTCTTGCCCCTCCCCACTCTCTCTCTTGCTAGACTCTGACCACGGACCGGAGCAGCAGCGCCGGGAAGATATAATGTAGCCCCCGAACGTGGGGCAGAACGGCTGTTACAGGGGCCTCTACACTGTCAGAGAAGAGGAGGTTGTGGGGGAAGAGACTGTGTGAGAGCAGATCTGGAGTGGGGTCCATGAATAATTAAACAAATTAATTGGAAAACCTGATATGAAAGCTCTTATTGTTTGCATTATTTCTAAAATATTTCTATGTGATGAAATTTTTGACATACTGCATCAATATCAGAAATATTCTATGCAGCAGAAGTACCAAATAACCTTTGATATTCTGATATTCTGATATTCTGATATCTCAGATTCCATTCACACATTTGGACATTTATGTAAGTCATGTGTTTGCTGTGAGAAGTGCCCTTTATTACATATACTTTTTTGACATAGTGAAGTAAAACTCCACCACTGAGCATTTCTGTGTTAACTGAAAACATCCCCTGAAGCATGAACTTCATTTATTCAAAAGGAGGGACTCTCTTCTCAGAAATAGAAATGAGTAAGTTTGAGTTGTCTTAGGAGTTAATACAGTGCACAGATTTGAGAAGAAAGAGAAAGAGAGAGGGGGGGAGGGGGAAGGGGAGGGGAGGGGAGGGGAAGAGGGAGATAGTGAAAGATTGAAACATCAAAGAAAGACTGAATGAAAGATAAAGGGATGGAACAAAATAAACTAGAAGCAGAATGAGTAAGGAACAGAGCAGAGAATTCAAAGAATACGGTAATAAATAAATGCCCAAAAACCTCAGGAAAATGTCTGTGTCCCAGGAAGCAAAAATCAGCAAAGTAAAAGATGGCTGTAAAGGGAATGACAAAGTCAACCTCATGGTAGAATGGGAGGAACATTTGTGAAATCAAAGATAGTACTTTCTCTCCAGAATCACAAGACTGAATGGGAAAGGATACAGGAACCATATATTGGCAAGATGCTAGATGCATGGAAAACTGAAGTCTACCTATTTTGGGCCTATATCATTTACTAAAATTTAAATGTCATATAGCCCTCACTGAACTCTTAGGAAACTAGAAATCATAAACAAATGTAAAAATACATAGTAAAGTTTACTAGAGCCTTTCTACAAAATTCAGGTATAAAAGTGGATCCTTAAATTAGGAATATAAAATAGTAAAAAATGTATTAATGTGCAATTAATATGTATTTATACACATAAATATTTGATGTAAATAACATAAAAATAAACAAAATGTTATCTGTAAGAGATATTAACTAGGCCCATTCACAAATCCCTAAAATAAAAGATGTTATAGTTAAATTATTAAATGTGTTAAAAATAATTCTATTATAACCTTCATTTGCAATTATACTCTTTGTATGAATACCATCTCTCTATATAAACATCCTAACAGTATAGACTTTTTTTTCAGGATGAAATACTAGAACTTTGCTCCACGTCTCATGATTAAGAAATTCTCTTAATTAATCAATAATATTGAAAAGGTTCACATTATGGAGTTACTTTGAAAGCTTACATTCAAATTTTAGTTTCCATCAAAATGATAGAACTTTAGAATTCAGATGATATACCAATGATAATGATGTGAGGGCAGATGAAACAGAGACATGGAAGTGGAGTTTAAAGAAATTTACTATGGCATTAAAGAGCTAAATATGTTGGCCTAATTGTCACTTTGACTGTATCACAGCCTAGACAGATTACACTTCACTCCTGGGTGTGTCTATAAGGTATATCTAACTGTGGTTAGCATTTGATTCAGTTTATTCAGCAACATTCATTGTCCTCTCATTGTCCCTTTTTCCAGTTTAAGACGTATTTGTCTCCTCTACTAAGTTCATAGTATGTCTTAGTTTTATTACTCCTGAGGTTGCTAGATGAACACTTAATATCTTAACTCATTTATACATTTCAACATTTGTAGATGTTGTCTTTATCATTCTACCATCTCATTAAACTAGATCTCCATGTAGCTACATAAACAAGGGTATCATTCTTCTGTCTCTGATGCACAGTATAATTTCCAAGATGAGTTCTGGAATAAAGAAAAAAGATCGGAGCCATTGTCTTAGTTAGAGTTTTACTGATGTGAACAGACACCATGATCAAGGCAAGTCTTATAAAGGACAACATTTAATTGGACTGGCTTACAGGTTCATCATCATCAAGGTAGGATCAGGGAAGCATCCAGATAGGCATGGTGCAGGAGGAGCTGAGAGTTCTACATCTTCATCTGAAGGCTGCTAGTGAAGACAGACATCCAGACAGCTAAGGTGAGGTTCTTAAGCCCATACCCCAGTAACACACCTACTCCAACAAGGCCACACCTACTCCAACAAGGCCCCACCTCCTAATAGTGTCACTCCCTAGGCCAAGCATATACAAACCATCAGAGCCATCATGTCCAATTATTTCCCTATACTTGCTAAAATGATTTTCGTTAAAACTTGCACTGAAACTGTGTTACAGGTTTTAAATGTTTAAGTCACATTTTTTTTTTTACTTCCAACTTACTGACAAACAAAAAAACAAAACAAAACACCCTTCAAATTATATCTCTGATAAACAATTCAATTAATTTATATTACTAATATGTAATAATTTCCCAGAGGCAAACTTATATCTAATATTCCAGAAATGTCCCACAAACCTAACACAATGTCTTTCTTGACTTTTTGCATTTCCTGACTTACATTTAAAGTTTGTCTGTAAGTATAACTGAGGTCCAGTCACAGAATTTGTCCCACTGTGGGTTATACTCTGCTTCTAAGTATAATTTGTCACAAGTATCAAGATATGACAAACGTGATGGCAAATCTTGCCATCTTCATGTGGAAGGGGGCCAACTACCCCTGACACTATGTGCCTGCACATATAGATCAGAGACTTTCCCTGTATCTACAGACTAGATATCAATTCAAATATCTGTATAGATAGTTCTACTTGATTGAGTTATTGGTATTTTAATGTTATTACTGTATTATGTGGTATTGCATATCTAATATACCTTGTCTTATATTTTTAGTCTTCCCTTGAGCAATATTGCATAGACAAATAAGCTCATATCTGTGTCCTATTAGATGTATACAATATAAACCTTGTTTTGTGTATATTACATATCTCACAGCTGTAGGCCTTATGAATATATTTATATGTATACTGAATATGTATATACGTTCATGTATATGTATGCATATATATGTATACACACACTAATACACAGTACTATTTATATTCAAGTCAAAGATAATTGAAGAAATGTCCAAAATGAAAATTACTCTGTTGCTTATATATATTGAGGTCAACATTGAGAACAATACAGTCAACTAAGCTCAGTGCCTTTTGTATCTGCTGAAATTGAAATAGTACACACACACACGGGAAACAAACACCCAAATAAGAAAAATGTCAAAAGTGGCACAAAAAATTCATATATAAAGAAATCACATCTCTTCTTAGTGATGTTCACACCCCGTTCCAAGCTCTGCAGTGACTCAGATACCAATATTGGCAATAACATAATTGAATCACCTATTATGTTCCATAAAATTCCCCAAACCCCTGTCTTTCTGCCTGCCAGTTGAATTACTTTCAGTTGGAATCAAATAGAATTTGCCACAGTGCCATTCCAGACTTTCTGTTTGTGCATGTGTATTTGAGATGCCTCCTACAGACTTATTTATTCCATGCTTTCAGGTTTTATTTTTATGCAATAAGAAGCTAGTACAGAAAGACTAATTCTCTAGTTTCCAAATATGAAAAAAAAACATTTCTATTACAGGTGAAAAATGAAAGCTCAAAATTTTTGGAGTGCTTTATGTAAGGATAGAAAAACTGTAATTACCTGTTGAAAATCTGAGAAATATATTTTATAATTCAAAGAGATGATGAGATACAATTCTGAGTATTTCTTGACTTGTGTTAAAATATATGAGATATTAAAATGAGAAAGATATTCTCCTAAACCATACTGGTATTTATCATTAAGTTCCTATGTAATTGACTTAATTCAATAAGTATTTCAAACATGAATCATAAAAATTGTCTTGCTGCAAATTCACAATATTACATATAGAGTTTCCTTTTCTTGAGAAATCTTAAAACAAAAGAACCTATATTTTCAGAGTAAATTGGAGGCTCACAACATAAGATGGAATATATAAACTGCAAATATTGTAGATGTTGTCAGAATCATTGCTTGGAGAGTTTGTAGACTCTTGGTGGGGACCTTACTACTAAGGCTTATTTAAAACCGACATGGTACCAAATAGTTGTCTACATACTTACATGAGTACCCATAGGCAAATGATACTCTCATCTTTAATCAAAATTTCACTTAGACCTAAACAGCGCTGAATCACAGATTTGTGGATATTCAAGATGCCTACAGTAAATGGAAGCTTAGAATTCAACCATTTTGAATTTGTATACAAGCCCTCTAAGGCTCTTGTGGAGAAGAGAGTGAGAAGAGTCTAAGAGCCAGAGAATGGGGAAGAATTGTAGGTTGACATCTCAGGTCATGACACATTTATTGCAACCATGATTTCACAGCAGCTGTGGTAGCCTACAAAGAACCTCTGCAGTCTAGAAATTTCTTTGAAATGCCTTTGTCAACCATGATGCTTATTTTTTTAATATTTTATTTTTTACTTTTAATGGTATGTGTATGTGGGTGTCTTTTAATTTTAATGACATGTGTTGTTCCATCAACAACGAATCAAGGATTGGGGAGATACTCATGGCCACTTATCATTCCTGTTAAACTACTGAAATATCAAGGATTCATGGAAAAGGTCACTTGTCTTCAGTTGTTTAAAAAACCTGAACTCATGAGCGTTTACATGGATAGCTCTAAACTAATGTCGACACAGGTTTTCCTGGATAGTCAGAGGGTCACAAATTTAAAAAAAAAAAAAGATGTAAATATGGAAAATGGACTGTTCAGGAGTTGGAGGGAATAACAGTAAGAGAGGGTCAGGATGATATAAACAGATTTCACTACATGAATATATATATATATTGAATTCACTATATGAATATATATATATGTACACACACACACACACACACACACACACACACACGTGTGTGTGTGTGTGTGTGTGTGTGTGAGACAGAGAGAGAGAGAGAGAGAGAGAGAGAGAGAGAGAGAGAGAGAGAGAAAGGGAGAGATACCATTTAAAAAGACAAATGGGGTTAAAGAGATAGCTTAATGGTTAAGAGAGTGTAATATTCTTCCTCTAGATCCTAATTCAGCTCTGAGAACATATTGAGTAGAGCATTTTACAACTGCTTTTAATGCCAGCATCAAGGGTCCTGGTGTCTCCATTTAACATCTATCTGCAAAACTTGTTATACTCATACTATGAATATACTCATATACAGACATGCACAAACTTTTCATTAAAAATAAAAATAGTATCTTTAAAAGAAAAACATCATGGTTTGAAAACACCTTTTTAATGAGAGTTCTTTTCTTTTCTTTTTAATTTTATTTTATTTTTATTAATCCTTCAATTCGTTTAAATCTCAAATGACATATTCCTTCCCAGTTCCCCTTCCACAAACCCCCATACCATATCTACCCTCTCCCCCATTCTCTTTGTCTCTATGAGGGTGCTCCTCCACCAACCCACCCATTCCCACCCCATCAATGTTCCAGTATCCCCCAACACTCAACAGGACTGAGGGCCTCGCCTCTCATTGATGTCAGACAAGGCCATCCTCTTCTACATATGTATCTGGATCCATGGATTTCTCTCTGTACACTCCTTGGTTGGTGGTCTAGTCCCTGGGAGCACTGTGTGGTCTAGCCAGCCAACATTGCTCTTCCTATGGGGTTTCATATTGTATGTTGAGGCTGGAATCCTGAATGTTTCCAATGAGCTCATTTCTTAAACAGTTGGCTGCAAGCTTGGAGGGATATTTTGAAGTCCGTGAAGCCTTTATAGGTGGCCTGGCAGGTGGGTCACTTTGGACAGGATTTGGGTGTTTAAACTCACCCTATTGCTTGCTGTTAGCCACATGCTCCTGTGACCAGGGACTGAGACATTTTGTTATATCTTCATCAGTTTGTTTCTTTAACACACACTGTTCTGAAAAGTCAAAACAAACCATTCAACCTTATAGTTGCTCCCATCAGAAGTCTTATCATAATTATGAGCAAAGTGCGCAATAACACTTCTATTGTTGTATTTCACAATTTACTATTCTTCTAGTTCAAATTTTGAGTAGTCGTATGCCCTACAGGGGATATTCTGATACTGAATTTTCAAATTAACCTGATTAATAATAGGGCTTGCCTTTGTTATATCCTCAGCCCACTTTTGTTTTTCACTAGTATGAAGGAAGCCTGCGTCTTGCAGTCACAGTTGATATTGTCCCCATGTCTGCTTTGTCAGTCTTTACAACTAAAAGATGGACATTAGACTGAGAGAAAAATTAAGGTTTGTAGCCACTGTCATGCAATACATTTTATATGGTTATACTGAGGTGTCACATCATTTGGGCCAGTACCTTCTTTCCCAATCTCTATAATTTTTCTGAAGAGATTTCAGAGGAAAATCAATGTGAGAACACTGTAGAGAGATACGATTTTTTTCCAGAGGCAGACAGTATTTATAAGTTTGTAGAAGTATCGAGAAAGAGCTTGTTTGTGAGATAAAAATTGTATGGGTTAAGATAGGGTTTACTAGGATGCACTTCAGTTGCTCCTTCTTGGATGAATTATATCAGATGAAATTAGTAGAGAAACCCCAGTGATATTCTTCATCAGCAGGATGTGGATCCAGAATAGAACACACATCATCTGATTGTACTATTGACTGTGCTATTACCAATCCATGTTTAGAATGGCAGGCATGTCATGTGCTAAACATTTTATTTTGCATTATTAGTAAGTAACTTTGAATCCAGTGTGTCCTTAGTGTTACAGAATGTATCCTTTTACATAAATATCATGCTGATTTATTGAGTGAAGCTCATGTTGACAAGAATGACGGACAAGCTCAGAGATGACAGAATGTTCTATTTGGATCGGTTTCAATACTGGTGTCTGGAGTTCTGCTATTGGAACACTTGTTCTGTCTCTCTTCTGCCTCAAGGCCCATACCTTGAGAAACCTTGGATTTAAAAATAATAATAATAATAATATCATGCAGGAAAAACTAATGCAGTTTGAAATCGATTACTTTATTCACCACTGGTAGAAATTAACAAATAGTTCTTGTTATTGCTGGTGTCCATACTTCGTCAGTCCCCATTGCAGACAAAGGACTATTTGGTTCAGGATTCAGGTCATGGTTTGTTTCATTTTGGCAGAGTGGATTACCCTGAAAAATACACCTTGTGTTTTATTTAATGACCTCTCTGTTTGCCCCAATCACATGATATGGCTCTTTCCCAAATCTAGCAACTTCTCTCAGCTGATGCTTAGTAAGTTTTGTTGATATATAAGTTCTAATTTACCACATCTATGCAGTCTTAAGCTATATATTATTCAATTTTGTTGTAAATAATTAAAAACAAAAAGTTAACAGTTTTCATGTAGTTTTCTGCTATATGCTTGATTTTGACTAATATATATTATTTTAGCAACTACATTTTTGTGACAGACAGATTTAGGTCATTTCCCTATTTTTGTATTAGTACATTGAGTGTCAATTACATATATTGTTCAGCCATCTCTTCATGGTTAATGTGTGCAGTGTTTTTATTACACATATTCATTTCACTTTACATATATTTATTTCATATGTCCCGTGATTCATAACTTGTATCCTCAATGTATTTTACTGATAGAGGTGGATAACTAAAAATATTTACTAAAAAGCTATGAGAACAGTGTAAGTAAAGAAATGTATAGGATATGAGATGCTATTCTTTCAAGGCCATAACCTTGCCTGGTTTTAGTTCCTGAATGCTGGTAGGAGACAAAAAATGTCCAAATCAGAGGCAAAGAATTTCAATATTCATCCAAATAGCAGTGGCTACAGTTTACATTTGCTACTGTAAATTTTTCATGCTTCCAAGTCCCACAGGCATGACACAAAGGACCCATGATGGATGTCTAAACACAGTGTGCTATGTTATAAGAAGAAAACCTTGAGCTTCGGTGATATTCTGCTTGTATAGAAAGCCTGCACTTTGTCTGGGGGAGACATTACCTCATCTCTCAAGGCTGTTCAGTAAAAACACACACTGATCAGTGGCCAGGGAAAAGAGTGGTGAGGGTTCTAAATTCTTGGTACATCCATCAAATATATGCAAAAACTCCAGAACCCATGGTGTGTTCAGTCTTTCCTGACAAATGTAGTTTCACTGATGCTCCTACTTAAGTCATGTTCAGGGAGCATGTCTTTTCTATTCTATTTATTTTCAAACTTATCAGTATAATTCATCAAACAAATATCACACATTAATATGTTACAATACTCAATAAAAATTCCCAAGAGGCAGGCAAGCATTACTACTATACATTGTATACCTGAGAGTTTAGTTGTTGAATTGTGTTGTATTGATCTATCCAATATAATGTAACTTGTATAAAAAGATATATTAGTTATGCATCACTCCCTAAAAATATCAAAGTTCCTTAAAATTCACTTAAGCTTGAATAAGTAATGAATGCTCAGATATCTAATTTGGCATCTCTTCATGACTGTGGTCTATGTTTTAATGAAATATTTGCTTTATTTAAGTCAGTGTATGTATTCTTTATATTTGTCCATTACTGATGTATTTAAACTTCAGCCTGAACAATGTTTTACTCAATTTCAGGTATTTTTGTATGGATGATTTTTTTTCTGATTTGTTTGATTATGCCACAAATTAATTATCCTTCATAATTTTCTTAAATAATATGACCAATATGATTATTTTCTTAACTGTCCTCTAGAAACTTTGTCTTTAACACTTATGTCCACTATAAATTAGAACTCCTCAAAGTATCCAAATTAATACAAAACAGGAAAACTGTGATCAAAGAAACAAAATACACAGAATAAATATTAGAACACTTGAAGGATAAGGAATATGCTCCAAGTATATAAAGAATATTCCTGGATAAAAGGAAATGATTGAAAAATTCCACTATACCCTAACTTAGCTCCACACTTGTCACACTCCAAGAAAAGTTCTGTTTTTTGCTTTTGTTATTTTGGAGTTTGAAAAGTTTATCATAAAGCTAGCAGAAATATTTAACACGAATATCTAAAGCATCCCTGAGGAAAGAAACAAAGAATAGAGCTTACAGGTTCACTCTGTTATTCTTGAAACATGCATGATCTTTGACTATCAAAAGTATACCATAAATACTATTCTTATAAGCTTTGTTAATTTCAGTTCTTTACTATGCCCTCTACTCCTGATAATCAAAACCCCATCATATCCCTAGCTGTATAAGTGCAGCCTCACTTACCTCTCTAACTTCATGTCCACTGAAATATAATATACAATTCTCATCCAAAGTTTCTAAGGCACACTCATGCCTTTATCTCAGTATTAAACTCCATTGGGCATTCTCTGGGGACCCAGAGGCCACTTAGGACAGAAAAACAGGAAGGCTAACTTCTTCACTGATCCATACTCTCCCCCAAATCCAAACCCCAATGTCTCCCCCTTCTCTGTAGTAGAACTCCCACTGTAGCTTTCCCCTCCCTGTCCCATTCCAGTGGATGATAAAATTATTTTCATTTTATCCTCTTCCTACTGATTCTGTTATTTCCATACTCAAATATACAGACTTTCTCTGGGTAAACACTAACCCAGCCTGTCTGAGAAGCTAGTAGGCAATGGAAGCAGATAAGGGAGCTTACAATCTCTACTCTATCTGTTTCCTTTCATATATAGTTTCTATCCCTAGTTTCATCCACATCTCTGTAGTAAACTACCTGTCATGGCCTCTTTTCATCCTCTGTCCCAATTTCAAGAACACTAAGCAAATCTTGATGGAAGGCCATGCATCCCTCCTTCCTGTAGAGGCCATCAGATTCCCCTCCTACCCTATTCCCATTTTAAATTGTCAGTTCATAATACCAAGGAGCACATTTTATCTAAGACAACAAGTAGCTCTATGACTACAGATTCCAGAATAAATCCTCAGAAAGCAAAACACAGCCATTACACTCTCCCAAGAACCAAAGAGGACAACAGAAATTCTGAAGCAACTAGAATTAAAATCATCCCAAACTTAAATGCTTAGATGTAGTGTAAAACCACAATAAATAGTAGACATGACAATATGTGTTCACTGATGGGACAGGGGATTAGAATAGACAGTTCTAGATGGATATGAGACAAGGAGAGACTGGAACATTGTTGAGAGCCAACTCCTAGCAGAAAGCAGCTATCATCTTTGCAGCCATCTTGAGCCATATACCCTGACAAGAGACTTGTTTTCTACAGCCCACAACAGCTGAGCACACTCTGATAAACATCTTGTTTTTCTCACATATCTGGTTTTGCTGTTTAGTGCCCCGAGCTGCAAGGCGAACTTGGTGTCCACACTGCAAGGCACATGACCTAGTGCCTTCAGCTGTGTTCCCCTGCTTGTCCACGAGGACAAGGCACGCGATAAATGGTATAAATACCCAGGATTTCCTTTCAATAAAAAAGGCTTGATCAGACTCTCTGTCTTGTCTCCATTCTTTTGAGCCTCTCGCCCCTCCATCCCCACTCTCTCTCTTGTTAGACCCTGTTGACTGACCTGCACGACTGGATCACTCTGGCCCCAAGGGTGGAGCAGCTCAGGCCGGTACAGAGTGGCCCCCAAAGGTACAGCAGAACTGGTCATTACAGAATATGAGAATCAAGAGGAGAAGTGGAGGCACAAGAGGAAGAGATGAAAGAAACTGGTGAGAGACAGTCACAGTATGGGCCATTTGAAGGAAGGTATAGAAACCTAATGTAGTAGAAATCTACCTAAAATATATACATATATTTAAGTCTATCTAAAATAAATGACCTAATAGTGAAAAAAAATTCAAAGCCCCAACTAGATATCTCTTGTCACAAATGACCCTTCCAGCCACAGATATGGATTGCATGTATTGAGCTGTTGATCAAAGCAATTCCACTGGAATCCCCAAATAACATTGGCTATGGACAAGATTTTGGTTACTTGTCACACAATGAATCTATGACAAGTTTGGAGTAATAACTGACTATAGAAACGAATAACCTATACAACCTAAACCATTGATCATGTCGATGTCTGCTAGGTTGTCCTACCTGTATGATATGCTAATTTAATGTTGATACAAAGCTTGTTGGAGTAAGAAGTCAGTATCTGTGTTGACCTAAGACAACTTTCTGAAATGAACCAATACCCTACACTGCTTGGATAGCCAAGAACCTAATAATAGAGAGCACATAGATATGAGTAAAACCAGGGCTACTGTTCTAGAAATTTTTTTAAAGTAGCAATAAAATTAATCCTAAAGAGATTCTGTTATCATGAATAGATCTGTGTCATTTTCAGGCCACTATCAGTGAAGCTACATCCTGCAGAAGTGTGAACAAATACAAAGTCCAAACATTATGTACAGAGTGTGAGAACTTTGAACATTCAGCCTTAAATGCTATGTCTTCATCAAATGACCAGGATCCCTATAGAAGAGGAAGCAGAAAAAGTGTAAAAGCTGGGGCAGGGCAGATGGAAGATACCAAGTAAAACAGACTCAATAAATCAGTATCATCAATATACACAAGTACTCACAGAAACTCACAGCAGGTTCAAGCCTGCACAGGTCTGAACCAGTTGAAGTCCTAGAGCTGAAAAGAGAAGAAAACACATGCTCATTGGTAACCAGAAGCAATCTCAAACTGATAACAACTTGCAAATAAAACTTTAGTTTCCTACAAGAAAATCTGACTGGGGAAATAAACCACTATTAATGGTAGGCTGCATGCCTAGTAGTAAATGGGCAACAGAAAAATAAACTCAAAGTCATCTTTGCAGGTTCTATATCTTATGATGTTCTGCAAGGGCTTTTGTTCTCCTTCCTCCTCTTGTCCTCCTCTTCTTCCTCCTCTTCCTCCTCCCTCTCCCCCCTCTTCTTTTCTTTAATTATATCTTATTATCTTATATTTACTTTATTATATAAATATATTGTTTCTTTCTTTCTTTTTAACGAAAAGGTCTTTGTTTATATGTGTATATATTATAGCTTCCAGTTAAGTCTTAAATGTGTGAATGAGTTTGTTTCTGGTTCTTGTGCCTTTCCTTAGGTTCCTTTCCTTCTGTCTATTTGTCTTGTCCAATTCCAATCTGTTAGTTTTTATTTATCAGGTGATATTATATTTTTACCCCTTAGAAGCCTTTTTGTTTTCTAGTGAGGAACAGAATGGGGTGGATCTGGGTTGATGGGGACTGAGAAGAACAGAGGAAGATTTTTCATTGTATCTTCACAGATATCATTAGTAAAAGGTTCTACTGAATTTATTTTGACAAACATAAATCATCTCCACCATGTTGTTTTTTTAAAAAAAAGTAGTAGATGGTATTTCATCTTGGAAATTTTTATGCTGAATCTTTTAAGACAACACTAGGAACGAATAGTTAAATGCTAGATGAAATTATTCAGGAAACAAAGGCAAAGTTTATTTTCCTAAATCCTACATAAAAGTTCAATCAAGCATGAAGGGAATAAAATGAGGAATATTGTGGGGAAACTCAGGTCAGCCTTCCTTTTGTGTTGAAATCATAATCTTTCCATAACTTTTCTGGGCTGTTGTGGAGACCTCTGACTATGAGCTCTTTTCTGTTGGCTTCTTTCCATTGTTCCATCCTATCTCTAGAAAGGGCAGTGTGATACAGTATTTAGTAGAATCCGGGCTCTTGTGTATGCTAGATCTTGCATACTTTTTATCACTGCCTTAGGTATATAACTTTCTCAAACAAATAGTAGCTGAATTATGTGTCTTCTTTCACAAATATGATTAGTCAAGGGCTGAAACTAACCTATTAGGTTAACCTGATGTTTACATTGCATGATATGACACACTATACTTTGGTGATATTAAATCATGAGTCTCACCACGTCCTCTTTTAATTTCCAAGTAACGTAAGAAAAAAAAACACCATTATATTTCTTCAATGATTTCAAAACTATATTATAAATTTCAATTACTATCTTGAAGATCCTTTAGGAAGTACTGAGAACTGAAGAGGAGATGATATATCACTTCCTTTGTCTAGTCCTCAAATGTAAAATTTTCTTTTGGGGCAAAAGTATGTTACCAGATAGATATTTCTGAATATGTCTTTCCAAAACTCAGACACTGAATTCCTAACTCCAACAAGATGGAGACTTAGGTGGGTTTAGGACCTAATTAGGTCATGATGGTGGAATGTCCATTGATCTTTTCAAAACATTGGGGTAGGAATTGTGAGAAGCATTGTCAATATCTTTCTATCTTGTAAGCACACAGCAAAAAAGTGATAATGTGCATTTCACAATTGACATGCCTAAACAAGATTTTTATCATTAGCCAACCCATGTGTACATATGATATGTTATAGTAGCTAGAAGTCATAAGACAGGAAGGCTGACTTATATTTTTAGGAATTAGTTGAAAATAACAGTTGTATGGGAAAGAAAAAAAAAAGGCCAAAATAGCATCCAACCCATCAATGTATGAAGATCTCAGACTATTTTCAGCAGTACAGTTATTATCCTGCTGTCTTCTCACATCTTTGCTTCTCACATATCCTTTTCCTTCCCATAGATCTAAATCTTGGTCTCACTTTCAAAGTATCAAATTCCTTCCTTTCCAAGATTTCAAATTTGTCCCAACGTGTGCCAAGACCATACTATATGCAGCTTATTTCCCAGCTGCCCTGTAACTGTAGGATTTACTGTCTTCCTTTATTTTAATCTAGTGCAGGTAGACGATATCACTTGCATTCCATCATCAACATTTTAATGGTGTAAGAGATCTTTATGAAAATTAATGCATATCAAAAAGCACTGTTTTTTCATATCACAAGTATCTATCTAGATTCTTGGGCAAGGTGGATTATACAAAAAAACAGATAATGCCAGCAATCATTGGTGACTATCCACAGTGTTTTAATTAACCTCCTTTTATACTGAAAACTCTTTGTTAACTTCAGAAAAAAAGTGGAAATAAAAAATAAACCTCTTCCCTTTACAGCTGCAACTGATAAAAAGGTGCTTCAAGAAAGGAAGAGCCAGACAAACGGGACTCCTGGGAGAGTTGGTGTCTGGCTGAAGTCTAGAAGAGTATGGGTGAAAGAATATTCTTTGTAAAGAAAAGAAAAAAATGCTTTATAGTGCTTTGGCATGTTACTGGCTCTTGGCTGGGAGAAGGCTCTTTATTTCTTATGCTTCAAGCAAGGATTATTTATTCTTAAGCAGAAAATATGTGATTTAATCTTCCATTCTTTACTTCCAGTTAATGAGCTGATAGATGCCCAAATCCTGAATCTTTGAGAGAGGAACAAAATAAACATAAAGTATGAGAGGTGCAAGGTGATTTAGATGTGGAAAGATAAATGTAGAAATGTTCCTGTTCTAATTATGTTTGTGAAGTCTTATGCTTAATGGGTTAATCATGCTTCTAAACTCTGAGCTAGGCTCTTTCCTACATGGGGAAGCTATGTTCTTTAAAGCACTGACATGTTTTGATTCATATTAATGATTGCATGTTTTGTTAGGGCCTCTGTCTTTTCCACTGCCTTTTCCTCCTACTGGTACTGGTCCTCTTATTTAATCTCTTCCTTTTAAACTTCTATTTTTCCTTCGTATAGAAATTTATGTTGACTATATATAGAATTAACTGATCATTTAACAACATACTCATTGTTATAGATATGAGATAATGTCAATGCTTTTGTAGATAACCCTTATTGCATGCTCCTGGAACAAATACTAATCACTCAATATATATATTTATTTTTTACCCTTTTTCCTCTCTCATAGACTTAGGATTTGGGTATCCTCAACTCATTGACTGCAAGTAAAGAATGGAAAATTAAATATACCTGTCTATCAAAATTTTAAGAAGTCTGCTTATATACATGTATGAAACTTCTATATAAAGAATAGTCTGTTTTGTCTTTAAATAAATTTACATTTTCTCTATGATTTTACTTATGTGTTCTAAGAGGTATTAGATTGGGGATACTTATTTTATATAGGTAGTAAAACAAATTTTATAAAATGCAGGTAGATTTTCATTAAAATCACATTAGATGATCCTCTTTGCTCAGTGCTTATAAACAAGGGATTTATGTAATAATATTTAATCTTGTACACTCAGCACTTAGACCAGAATTTAAATCTTTTGAAAATGACAAAGGGTATGTATAACTTACTGTCTTGGTGTCTGTAAAACATTAATGATAGTCTTTCTTGTACTCCATTTTTTATTCTAATCTTGTGTGAAAGCAACTGTAACTGAGTTTTATGATACCACCAGATATATTTGTATAGAGCAGTGCATGAAGTAAGCATTAAATAGATAACTAGTTGTCCCGACTTCTTTTCCAAACTTCTCTCTGTTTACTTTTATACTTTGTCTTCTATTTCTTCATGTTTGAAAACATTATATTTTCACCTTGGTTTGTTGATTGTTTTTTGCATTAATGATCAAAGCCCACAAGCTTTTTAATTTAAATTATTATTGTCACTCTTATTAATGTTACTGAATCAAAATTCCAGGTCTCAGACCTCCTAGATCCCAATTTCATATCTAGTACTCAAATCACCATTTATTTATGAGTTATGGACAACCAAACTTTCAGATATGAACTTCTGTAATTATATATGAAATCTTTCAGCTTTTAAAACCCAGTATTTGAATATGAGGGATATAATGGGAAGCTGAAAATTGTATGTTTTTCTTAATTAGTTTTAAATTTTAAATATAATCACACCACATGCTTTTCTTCAAATTATTTTTGTGTGCCTCTTCATGTTTTTCTCAAAACTACTGCCTATTTTTCTCTAATTGCTGTTACATATGTATTTTAATTAAAAGTGATGACTATATCACAAGTCAGTTCTCTTCTTTTTCCCTTCTTCCTCTTCCTAAGTATTTAAATATCACCAGCTGAGATTATTAGTTGGATGTATACTATATGTATATGCATATCAATATGATTTTTGTGTCTCGAGTATTAGATAACCAAGATGGGAGAACTCTTGCCTGAGGAAGGTGAGGTCTCCTGCTCTCCGTGATTGTTTTTTAATTGTCTGAAATGGTCTAATGTTGGTGTAACACTGGAAATGTTGCCATCTATTTTAGCATGTCTATTAACAACATTGGGCATACTGTATAATCAGCCATTATTAAGACATCATGGGTATAGCTTCCTGACATTTCTAGGATATGCAATCTCACAGCAGACTTCCTGTCCCTCTGACTATTACAATACATGTGTTTCTATGTGTTCTTTGAACTTTAGGTGCAGGGATCGGATCATAGGTCTATCAGGTAGGTGCTGGGCACCAGAGGATACCTTTTCTAAAACTGAAAGTATCTTGAGAAAGAGCTGATATCAGCAAAGAATAACAGATTGTAGATTTAATAACTGTTAAAATCTTGTATTTTAGCTATGAACAACAATAGGCTTTGGAAGTATCATTTTCTTATATATCAAAAGGGGCACATTTCTGACATTATACCATATTTTCTTTACTTCTGCCCAGAACAATGGTGTTGGCAGTATAAATAATTTTTATCAGAAGTGTTTCATAGATGAATAAGTACGTGTTGGCCTGTAAAATTTTCTATTAACTTTTATTTTCCTCCAATATTCTCAGGCTTTTAAGATGTATAGGTCTTATCCAATAATATGTATATTAAAAGAGTCTATATTTCCCAATTATATAACTTTTTGTAGTAGCAAACATATATTAACTGCTTTAGTTATTTGAAAACTGCATTCAAAGGAGATGATATAATTTCTAGCTATTTTTGCTACTGTGCAGAGTGTTACAAAGATTTTTCATAGCTACAAGGAAACATATATTTCTCACCTTTTATTCTATGAGAATTTCCTTTTATAAATGTATAAATGAATTCTTCCTAGGGTATCGTGGTATAAAAGAATCAAATTCAATCACTATTTGACATAAAAGACCAGAAGTTGAGAGTTATAAGGCCAGCACTTCTGAGACATCGTCAGTGGTCTTTGGTATGAGTGACAGTTTCAAATGATTCCCTGAAAAGGTAAGGTGCTGTACATGGTATGTACTATTATTGATAAAAAAAAAAAAAAAAAAGGAAGTGTCTCTTTCCAGATTTGCTGTAAATTGCTTCAGCAAATCTGAAATCAATGGGTCTACTATATTTTATGAATATACTTATGACAATAAAAATAAAACAAGTTTTTGTATATTTACAATACATATAGTTTTCCACAGAATTTAAGCATTTAAGATACAGAATCTAGGACATTTCTTGGACCCAAGGTTCATACTATCACTCAGTTTCATGTATAAGATTTCTTCAGTAGTTAGTATGGATGGAAGACTGTAATATAAGGCAAGGAAGAAAGAACAAGTAGGTTAAGAACCTCAGAGCAGGTATAATAGGAAGTGCCTTGCCAAAATAGTTTAGACATCTGAGTAAAATCTTGTGGTTAATAGCAGATAAATTTAGTAGCGCAACTTTCGGGAGAATGATATAGTCCAGGCAATGGTGGTTTGTGTTTTTTTTTTTTTTTAATTGGTATTTTATTTGTTTGCATTTCAAATGTTATCCCCTTCTCTGGTTTCACCTCTGCAAACCCCCTATCTGATTCCCCCTAACCTGCTTCTATGATGATAGTCCTTCACCTACCTACCCACTCCCACCTCACCGCCCTAGCATTCCTCTGCACTGGGGCATCAAGCCTTCAAAGGACCAAAGCACTCCTCTCCCATTGACACCAGATAGGGTCCCTTCAGCTCCTTCAGTTCTTCCCTTAACTTCTCCATTGTGGTCCCTGTGCTCAGTCTGATGGTGGGCTGCCAGCATCTGCATCTGTATGGGTCAGGATCTGGCAGAGACTCTCAGGAGACAGATGTATCTGGCTACTGTCAGCAAGCACTTCTTGGCATCCACCTTAGTGTTTGGGTTTGGTGTCTGCATGTGGGATGGATCTCCAGGTAGGGCAGTCTCTGGATGACTTTTCCTTTAGTCTCTGCTCCATTTTTTGTTCCTGTATTTCGTTTAGACAGGAGCCACTCTGGGTTAAAATATCAGAGATGAGAGGGTGGCCCATCTCAACCAGGGGACCATGCCTAATCCTTGGATATGGTCTAAACATGTTCTCCCTCCCCTTTGTGGGGGATTTCAGCCAATGACATCCCTGTGATGTCCTGTGAGGCTCTTGCTTTCTTTGCATCTGAGACATTCTAGTTGATACCCTCAGTTCCCCATCCCCCATTACTACACACCTCTGTTCAATTTCCTGACCCTCTGTCCATCTACTCCATCTCCTCCCATACCTGATTCTTCCCCCTCTTTTCCCCTCCCACTCTTCTCTTCCTCTCATCTCCTCTTGCCCTCTACTTCCCTTGATTATTTTGTTCCCCCTTCTAAGTAGGATTGAAGCATCCACTCTTTGAGCTTTCTTCCTCACCAGTGTCATGTGGTCCTTAAATTGTATCTTGCTCTTTGCCTAATATCGACTTATCAGTGAGTACATACCATGTGTGTTCTTTTGTGACTGAGTTACCTCAATCAGGATGATATTTTCTAGTGTCATCCATTTGCCTGCAAATTTCATGAAGTCATTGTTTTTAACTGCTGTGTAGTATTCCATTGTGTAAATGTACCATATTTTCTGTATCCATTCGTCTGTTAAGAGGCATCTGGGTTTTTTTCAACTTCTAACTATTATAAATATGGCTGCTATGAACATAGTTGAGCATGTGTCCTTATTACATGTTGGATCTTTTAATCCCAGTACTTGTAATGCAAAAGCAGAAAGATCTCTGTGAGTTCAAGGCCAGTCTGGTTTTCAGAACAAGTTACTGACAGCTAAGGCTACACAGAGAAACTGTGTCTGGAAAAGAAAACAAAAACACAAAAGAATGAATGCCAGAAAGAAGGAGGAAATAAAGAAGAAAGAAGAAAAGTATTACAAGGCAAGAAAGTATTTTAAAGAGAAAATACTAAACCAATTACAAGGCATAAAAAAGAATAATAGGAAGATTCATGTATAGATAATAATGACTTTATTATGTGATGAGCAACCAAGTCTGGTTCTAGATACCTATAATTCCAACATTCTGGAGGCTGAAGCAGGAGTATCACGGTAACTTCAGGTCAACCTTGAGTATATAGCAAAATATAAACATTATGTCACAAAACCAAAGGGTGATATAGATGAGAATACAGATAGAAGAGAATTGAAACTATCATTTTCAAATGAATAGCTAAAATAGAGGAAAAGAAATATTAGAGTAAAAAATTAATGATTTATCAAATACAAACACTTCTAAAAGTTTAAAAATTCAAAATATTATTGTTGTAATATAAAAATGTATGTTTATGTGAAACTAGTATTCTTAGAAATAAAGGAGAGCTCACATTTATTACATGTTTTCTTATCCCAAAACACAAATTACTTTAAATGTCTATCAATTAATTTAGCTTAATTTTATGACAACACTATCAAAAAGTAAAATACAGACAATTATAGTCACACTTCTATCATTCAAGAAGCAAAGTAAAATATACACACATAATAATTATCAACAAATTGATGTTTAAGAGGGAAGATAAGTAAATATTGCCTAAATTATAATCTGGAAGCATTGTAAACCTCTAACTTTAATTTTTTTCAAATCCCGTTTTTAACGATGGTTCTTAAATGCTTTTACCTTCCTTGTAATTCACCACCCACCAGAGGTAATGGGGAAAAAAGATACAGGGGAAATAGACATTTTTAGAAAGTTTCTTTGGAGCAATTCCAGTCTGTGTTGTCTAGAAATCAGCAGTTCATTTCATAGGTTGGCAGGCAGAGGCAGCTCAGTCCACTTGGAAACACATTAGGGATACCCCAGCAGTTCAGTTCAGCAGAGTCAAGTTAGCAACAGCAGTGACATGACCTAGGATTGACAGGCAAGCCTCAGCCTTGGCTCGATTCAGCAGTAGGGACCAACAGGATCCCCTGGAGACATTCTTGGCTGTGCCTCTCTCATGGAAGCAAAGATCACCAATGATGTGAGACCAACAAGCATTGCACAAGCTGTACTAGCAAGCTATGTTCTGTCCCAGTCACTCCATGGAGTGCTATTAATACCCTCCAAATACAGATGTCCTCCATGTGCTTTGCCTCTGCATGGCTCTTACCTCAGCATGTGCATCCAAACAGCCTGAGTCTGTGGATGTGGCAACAAACTGCAGCACTCCACCAGAAATCTTCTGTGCATTTCTCTCTATGGCATCCCAACAAATGCAGCTCAAATATGCAATGTAAGGTAGATTAACTTGAGCCTTGTTAGAAAAGAATTCTTAGTTATGTGTCTTTTCATGTGTTTGCTTTAGCAAAACATCATGTCTCCTGTGTCTGCTTCAGCTAAATATTTCTTCCCAAGACAGCCTTAGCCTTTCATATCTGTGTCCACTTTAATGAAATGTTCCTTCACCTATTTGCCCCAGCAAAATACCATCCAACTGACATATCAAAGGACCCTTAAATTTCCACTTCATATTCCCATTTCTGTCTTTTCCTCTAATATTAACATTCTATACAAAATGGAAGTAATTATAAAAAACATCACATTTTCAATAACAGTTTATGTACAATATAGTAAGCATTAGTCTAACAAAACAACCTTAAATTTCTATTAATATACAATGACCAAAAATCCCTAAATATCTTTCAATAAAAACAAAAACTTAAATTTCTATTAATATACACCAATTAAACAAAAAACCCTTAAACATCTATTAATATAGAATAATTAATATAAAGTAATTAAACAAAAACTTAAATTTTTAGCAATAAACAATATTTAAGCAAAACAACCTAATACCCTAGATGATAACAACTATAACACATCAAGAGACAAAAACTACCCACTATTACTGATGCTATATTGAGCTTACATATAGGAGGCTAGTAGGGCTTTCCTCTTAAAGGCCCTACCAGCAGCTGACTGAGATAGATACAGACACTCAACTATTGGACTGAAGTCAGGGACCCCTATGAATTAGGGGAAGCATTGAAGAAGCTGAAGAGGAGGGCAGCCCCATGGGAAGACCTGCAGTCTCAACTAATCCTGGAGCCCCAGGGAGCTCCCAGAGCCTGGGCCACCAACCAGGCAGCATACAAAGGCTGGTCTGAGGGCCCTTACTCATACAGTAGAGGACTCCGGGTCTGGTCTCAGTTGGAGAAGATGAGCCTAACTGAGACAGAATGTAAACAGAGAAATAATGAAGCTAACAGATGTTATGAATCAAATGAATCTAAAAACCATCTACAAATCACTTCGCCAAAGTCAGGAAGAAGGAAGGAAGGAAGGAAGGAAGAAGGAAGGAAGAGGAAGGAGGAAGGAGGAGGGAGGAGGGAGGGGAGGAGGGAGGGAGGAGGAGGGAGGGAGGAGGAGGAGAGAGAGAGAAAGAGAAGAGAGAGACGAGAGGAGAGACAGAGAGAGAGAGAGAAGAAGAAAGGCGTTTTAGAATTCAATTTAACAAAAGCACTATATAGGCATACTTATGAAACACAATGAATGCAGTGCTAAGAGGAAGATTCATAAACAAATTGGAGAATTCTCATTTCTAGCAATCTAAAATCTCTACCTAAAATCTCTATAACAAAAACAAGCAAACAATTCTAAGATGAGTAGACTGTGGGAAATAATCAAACTCAGGATTATTAAAATTGAAATAAAATAAAAAGAAAGAGAAACAATAAAAAGCATCAACTGAATCAAGAAACTTTTTGGTTTTTTGTGAAAATCAACAAGATAGATAATCCCTCAGTTAAACTTACTAAAAGGCAGAGAAAGTACTAAATTAAAAATCAAAAATGAAAAGAAGGACATAACAATAGACACTGAAGAAATCCAGAGAATCATGAGGTCTTATTGAAAAACCCTATACTTCATAACTGCTCCTTGAAAGATCACATAAATTATGCAGTGGAAAATCAAAAAGAGATAGAATATATAACTTAAGAAAACTAAGGATTTCATTGTAGAGGAAATTTAATCAAGTGTACTGTCTCCTCTGGCAAGGAATCACATGAAAATTCCTTGGTCTCTGTGATCCCTCTAGAATGCAGACAAGCCACACACCTTTAATCACTCTGGTTGGAATACAGACACTCTTTAGTGCACATATTTTAATCCCCAAAATGACCTCTAATTCAGGGGCAGGCAAAGTGATGAATTAGAGAAAGATTTGACCTGATGAGTTAGGAAAGCCCTACTCTTCTGAGAAAGAACAGGAAAGAGAATCGACTTAAAAGAGCAGAGGAGAGAGAGTCAGCTGGTTCCATTGATCTCAGAAAAGTGCAGTTCAGTTGAGAGAAATTCAGTTCCTGGAGTTAGATGCAGTTTCAATGAGGGCAATTCAATGAGAAGGTGAGAAAAGCCAATTTGAAGCAGTCAGCTTGGAGACTAGTTTGAGCTAGAAGAGCTGAGTTGAACTAATCAGTCAGCCAGAGTTGAGATGAAACTAGAAAGCATAGGCTTATTTAGTGTAAGCCTCTGAGAAGGACAATTTCATAAGACAAATAAAAGATGACATATATATCTGGTGCCCAATATGTCTGTTTGGAGAAGGAAAAAAAAAAAAAAACGAGAATTTTGCAGATAGGAAAGAACATCTGACAGAAATATTTCAGAGGACAGGAGACATGTGAAAGAAAGCCACAAATAAGAAATTCACATAGGTCATCTCCAAAGGAAACATCAGTTCATCAAATAGAGCTGGAAGATCAGAAGATCTGGAGACTCTGAAGAGGTAGGAGACTCAAATCCAAAGCAAGGAACAATGCTAGAGCCTCTGAGAAAGCAAATTATAGTAAGACACCCCAAAGGACAATTTTAATTATATAGACAGACTTTTCCTGCATTAGAAAATTGAAAACTCCATTCACATCCCTTAAGCTCAAGGATAGGAACTGAGGGGAAAAGACACTATTTGAAGAAGCCATCACAGTACTTACTGCAACTCCAGTGATCACTGGAGTAAACCTCTCCCTACCATAAATTGCAACCTTTATATTTTCACCTCAAAAAAGGTCAAAAAAATAGCTGTACCACAGGAAAAAATAATTATAACACAAAAGCTTGAGAGACAAGAAACAAGGGAAGTAAGACAATAGGTGTTGTGGTTTGAATATACTTGGCCCAGTGAGTGGTACTATTAGGAGTTGTGGTCTGGTTGGAGGAAGTGTGTCACTGTAGGAGTGGGCTTTGCAACCATTCTCCTAGCTTCCTAGAAGTCACTGTTTTCCTTTTGTTTAAAAGAGTTGCCTTGGTCATGGTGTCCATTCACACCAGTAAAACCATAATATCAAAGAAAATGAGTAATTGTGAACCTGAGGTACCTATTGAAATTGAGGATCAAGGTAGACAGCCCACTGACAATTGGTAAGAAGCCTGGCTGCTGGTGTGGATCTGGGAATGGAATGCTAGTGCCTAAGTGTCTAGTTTATGTGTGGGTTCATAAAGATCCAATTGTACTTTGATAAACAGAAAGGAGAAATGACAACTAGAAATACATTGAATAATGCTTTATTAATTTTAAATATTTGAATGCCAATAAGGTAGGAACAACAGCTGCTAAAAGAAACTGGATTATAGAATAAACTACTGAATATATCAACCTTTATACCAGAAAGGTGTTTTCATATCAGAAAGGAAGTCAGGGAATGTGTTAGGTTGGTGAAAGGCTTTCTCTATATTTCCACATGTGATGAAAGACTATGGGTTCTGAAAGGAGTGAATTGGCCTGAGATAGGCTGACTCTATGACTCTGCAAACTAGCAATTCAGGACAACAGGGCTGAGCGTCTAATTCCCAGAACTAGGCAAGTTGGTTACTGGAACAAACATGTGTCTATGAAAAAGGGACCCCTCTCTAGCTTGCAAAAGGACAGTTAGCCAAACTTACAGCTAAGAGATCAAGAGCTACTCCTATGTGGTGTGAAGCAAGAATAGTTAGTCAAATATGCTTGAACCAAGACCCTAACCAATCAGAGCATCACCCAGACACCCAGAGATAAAACCCACGAGTCAAGTTGTAGATCACATACCCTTCCCTAATGTTCCTCTGTTTTGGCTTTAAAACTGGTCTGGAAATTAGCAGTTCAGTTAACAGGTTAGCAGTGGGAGCTTGATCTACATGCAACTACTGCTGTATACACCAGCAGTCCAGTTCAGTAGAATCAGGACAGCAAACAAAACTCAGCCACAGCCAGGCATAAGCCTGGGCCCAGTTCAACAGGAGGGACCGGGAGGAATGCCAGAAGTTTCTGGCTGTGCCTCTCTCAGGGTAGAGAAGATCAGTTAAGACGAGAGACTTACAAGCATTGCATAGCTTACTGTACAAGCAAGCAAGCCAAGCTCAGCCTCTGTCACTATCTACTGGATCATTTTACACTCTCTCCAAATATTATGTGTCCTCCAATGGTCTTGCCTCACCATGTGTCTTGCCTCAGCATGTGTGTGTGTGTCTGTCTCAGCTGACAATTCTTTGCCAATCAGCCTAAGACAGTTACAAAAACTGCAGCACACCACCAGATTTTTGGTGTCTTTCTCTCTATGGATTCCCTCCAAATGCAGCTCAGTTACTAAATGTAAGGCAGACCAATACATGCATGTTCTTAGCAAAGCATCTTTCATCATGTGTTCTTTCACATGCTTGCTTTAGCAGAACAACCTCTTTCCTGTGTCTGCTTCAGTAAAACAGTCCTTCACGTGTCTACTTTCATCTTTTACCCAAGTCCACTTCAGTTAAATGTTTCTCCATGTGTTTGTCCCAGCAAAACACCATCCAACCAACTTTCCAAAGAACCTTAAGTTACCACTTCAAGTCACTTTTCTTTCTATTGTCTGACCAAAATTAAAAATCAAAGTAAGAGTTATTTTTCACTGTCTTTTGCTATTGATAAGAAGAACATGGGAGGAGACAAGGGGGGAGCCTTTGTTTATCTGCAGCTGTTTCTTTCTCAATTATCTTTAATTTTTCTTTGATTAAGACAATTATGGAACCTAGAATAGCTTTTTATTATGTTCATAGGAAATCTGAAATTGTAACTGAGCGCTGTTCAGGCATTTATTTTGAAAAAGATGGAACCTAGAATAGCTTTTGATTATGTTCATATGAACATATTTCATGAACTGAACTGTGTAGCCAATTTTGATGAATTATACTACAGAGTTAAATATGGATAAGGTAAAGCTTAGATGGTGTTTTTAAAGAAAAATCCCAAGGGCTTAATTTTAACAATGAAGACTCAGAAGCCAGATGCTGGAGTGAAAGCCTGCTAATTCAGAGACACAGAGAAAGCACCTGCCTCACATTCCTACTCAGCAGAAGGAAAAAGCTCTTTCTCCTTCTCCACAATGTCTTCAATACCCTTAAACTCAATGGTCCCTCCTTTCTACTTCCTTATGTACACTACCTATCTATTGGTTGGTTACTTAGCTCTTGTCTACAGAAAGCCCTTGTGCTAAGGATGTGCACAAGGGCTGAGCTACACCACAACTATTTGTTTACAATAGATAGACAGATCTTGGATAAAAGGTGAATGCTAGTGTTTAGCAAGACAAAAGTTATCCTGTTGACATTTTGAGCATTTGAAATAACCAAGAGTTGATGATTCTAGACTCCTTTTTACAGTCAGGCAAATAAAGTGTTTACTTATTTAAGACATTTAGTTTTAAGATTGTTTTTGGTTGTGGAAACAATCTTCAGTTTTATGAGGTGTAAAGGGTCTAGGGAATTCATTCACATAATTTGTACTTGATGAATTTTAATCTTCGGAAACATCCTACTGACTCTGAGTACAGGAGGTGGAAAATAACAAAACAAATTGAAGAGAATTAGAAAATTATCCACTCTGTGAATTTTTTTTGTGGAGAGAAACAGCTTGCTCCTTTGAAAAGATGAACTTCAAGAGCAGTGGAAACTCACAGGCAGCTGTAATGTTCATCAACTTTAAAGAAGAACACTGCTGTTCTGTACATCATAGCAATCAATCAAATCATGTTTCCTAATTCATTAATAAGTCATGATCATTTTTGCAAAGAGATGAAACCCAAAGTGTTCGGTAGTACATCTAATAGTATCCCATGAAAGAATCAACTTTTTGTAATTTTGTACTAAAAGGTGCACAGAGGGATCTCCTTATGCTTCCTTTTAATTATAAGCACATGGGTGTGGGGGTGGGTGGGAGAAAGAAATATCTGATTTCAAATATTTTAAGATTAATGCATGATTCTGATAAATTATATAAATGAGCAGTATTCCTGGCAGCCTTATCATTGCTGATTGTTCTGAGACAAAATTATTTTCATTTTGTCTTTAAAAGTAAAGATGATGGAAGAAGCTGAGGAGGGCAACCCTGTAGGAAGACCAGCAATCTCAACTCCCTAGACCCCAAGGATCTCTCAAACACTGGACAACCAACCAGGCAGCATACACCAGCTGATATGAGACCCACAAGACATATACAGTAAAGGACTGCTGGGTCTGGGTTCAGTCAGAGAAAATGTACCGGACCCTCAAGAGGACTGGAGGCCCCAGGGAGTGGGGAGGCCTGGAGGGGTGGGGAGTGGGGAGCGGGTGGGGACATCCTTGTGGAGACAGGAGGAGGAGGTATGGGATATGGAAAAGTCAGAAAGTGGACCAGGAGGGAGATAAAATCTTAAACAAGGCAAAAAATATAAAGTTTAATTTTACAAAACTACTTTGAGTCTTTTAAGGACAAAAACATTATAAACCAACTGAACACACTTCCTTTCATATATTTTCAATGTAGAATGTAAAATATCAGTTTCATTATAAGATTTTCAAACAATATGTATATATTTTTTAATTTGGTGTTATTATTGTTAATTTAATGCATACATTTCTTCCCTATGCCTTTGATAGCTCCCTTCGAATCTACACCTTGTCCATATCCTATTTTTTGCACTCACACATCATATGCATTATGGCCTTCCCAGCAACTCATTTTCTCCTCTCTGTAGTTGCTTTTCTAATTTTGGACTGAGAATTTTTATTTTTAAATGAATTAAAATATGGTTTTCTTAAGGAATTGCAATTCTGGATTAGTTGAGTTGATTGATTATTTATTTATGTATAATATTTGAGATTGCTCTCTGTCTTCTACAATGTGAAGCAAAGTGTTTGAATGTAATTAGACCTTGCAAATCAAATGTGTGGTCAAATTTCTTTGTTTTGGGTTAGTCTACTTCTTTGCTTTGTATTTGTTTAAAAGGATCTTATCTGCTTTTCTGTTTCAATATTTTTTTTATACGCAAGAACAAAGTTAGTTTGCTAGTATGTACATAGTATGTACATAGGGCCAACCACTGGAGCATCAGCAACCTACCAGATGGTACCACTGCAAAGAAAAGTGACTCTTTACTCCATTAACTTTAAGACTCATCAGCTAAGGATAGGTCATGAGGGATGCTGTCTCATCCATGTTCTGGTTTTAACTGGGATTTATCTACTCTATAGCAGTTTGTTTGGATAGGCATATAACAGTCCTTTCATGGCCAGAACACAAAGTTCACAGCATTCATCTCCATTCTAAGATTTTCTTTGAAACTTGAGGTAGAATAGCATGATAGTAATACAGATGTCTCATGGGCATTTTCAATTCCCACCCCTATCTAAGATAGATAGAGAAGAGCAATATTATTTCTCTGTTTTAGTTATTATCCAGAACACTGCTAAGTCATACAAACAATCAAACAAAAACAAAGAAAATTTTATTGAAAAATTTAACAGCTGAAGGAGATGGGGAAGATAGGTTTTTGAACTTCATTATGCGTGAGACTCTTTCTTGGTTATAGCATCATTTAATTCTCAAATTAACCCTCTAATGAGAGGGATGTTACATTTTTTAACCTGTGCACTATGTATCAGAGAGTCTCTTTTTATCAATGAACAAGAGTAATCCCATTTTCTCATTTAACAGAATCAGTGGAAGGAAGTAGAATATTTCAGTCATCAGCTAAGAAATATCATAGGTGACTTGCCCCACAACTCCAGCCCAGCTTTGTTTGGCTCTGTTGATTTACAATTCCTTTTAATGTTTGCTTTCATGAGTGACTTTTTCTGCTCAGAACTATAAGATAATAAGTATATGTTGTTGTAAGCCAATCTGTTTGTGTTACATTGTTTCACTCATTCTGGAAATAACACAGTTAACATTTATAGATTATCTCTAGATCATTTCTCAACTTTATGATTAAGAATAATGTTTTCTTTGGCAAACAGACTAATAACTTTTGCCGATGGATACCTTCTATATATACTAAGTTAGTAGTTAGGCAACATGGAATTTGAGTGATTGCAAAATTGTTCTACAGGAGCCAAAAAAAAAAAGCCTGGAGTTCCTAGCTGAAATTGGATCGGTGCTGTCTCAAACCAATGATCAAGTCAATGTCAACAACTATCTTGTTTGAAGGATGTGAAACTAATACTTGGCTAGTCATAGTCAATGTATTTGTTGCACATTTCTATCATGATATTTGGTTACATTGTACAAGAACAGAAACAAATGCATGCAGTTCAACTTGATATAAGGCTGGAAATTAAGATGACTACTATTTTATCATATGTAGTGATCAACAAAGGAAAATGGTGTGATGTATAAGTGAATATGACAAAGAAACGCTCTAGAAAGACACAGATGTGCTTGAGAGTAATATAAATTACTTGAGAGGTTAGAGGAATGAAATTTGAAACAATCTTCTAAGCACAGAGTCCTTAATGTGACTTTTAAGTAAGGTAAGAGTTTCCTTAGTGTTAGTTATTAGTGATTGTGAGTACTGGGACCTGAATGATAGCCTCTGCAAGTTCTCTTAACCACTATGCCACCTTTCCAATTACATAACTATTTTTATTGCAATTGATAAATAGTTTTATCATAAATTGATTTATGCTTCAGTTAAACTATTGATATTTGGGCCATGTTCTTTCTCATCATTCCCATGAGAATATTTTACTACTTTTACTCATCTCACATTAAAATCCCATATATGTATTATGTATGTATATGTGTATGTGTGTATGCATATGTATACATATATATATATATATTATATATATATATATATATATATATGTATACATATGTGTGTGTGTGTCTGATAAGTTATGATGTCTTCAGGAAGCCTTCCAATCATACATCAAAGTAGAGTAATCATATAAATACCAGACGGTATCATATAAAGTTTAACTTACATGTGTATATTTCTAGGTCTAGAGTAAGCAGTTTAGATAAGTAATGTATGTTGGTTCATGTTAACATCCTCTCATTCAATAAAAGTTAGACAGATTCAATATTACTCTTGCCTTTTTGCATATCCCTAATGAAAAAGAGATGGAAAAGAGAAATCACTGTGATTAAAAACAAATTGCCACTAGAGAATTTTAAAATTAATGTGTCCCTTGTGATAGTCATGGTCCAGATTTTACTCTCAATTAAGTGGAATCTAAAACTGAATTGAAAATGACAGTTGTAAAAGGATGAAAAAGAAATCATATATAACAGTGATTTGATATTAAAGACTTCATAATCATAGCTCCCTTTAAATATCTGAGAGAGGAATGAACTGGCCAGTAAAACTCCTGGAATCAGTACTGTTCTGTGACAGATGAGGCCCTTCTGCAATTTCTTACTTATAAAAATGGTACTGATCTCAGTTTGATTAAGGGTCATTTTATTTCAACCGAACATTCTATGAATGCAGTATGAATTCTTTTCCATATACAGTACCAATCATGATGAATATTTGAAGTGACAGGGGTCCTTGCACATTCTCAAAGATATAGTTGATAATAAATAGCATTTTTCACACTGCTGAGCTAAATATAATCAAGCTAACAAGTATTGCCTCCTATGACACATTTACAGATTAACCTAGATATATTTCTCAAACATCATGAGCTCAGATCTCTTTGAGACTTATTTCTTATGAAAATAAATGCCCTGTTAGAAGATGAGGGACTCTGATCCAGGCTATAGACATGAGTGACTACTAAGGAGGAAATGAACTCTGCTACCTTAGCAACAAGGCTCTTTTATTTTATTTTATTTTTTATTTTTCTCAAAGTATGTCCTCATTTTTTTATCAGCACTACCACACTGTCATGTAAATATGTTCAACTACTTCAACCAAATCATATAATCTTTAGGCCTCAAGTACATTTTTAGAGATAAAAAAAAATAGATCTTGAATACAAAATTTTGTAACTGTGGTACCAACATCCTTCCTGACCTCCTTCCCTCCTTGACTCTTACATGCCCCCATTCATTCCATGAAAATGATGAATTTTCCTTCTCTAGGTTGGATTTCTAAAAAAAGACTTTGTTGCTTACTGTACTCTATAATTACGGAAGTGCCCTTAAGAGAAAGATTGAGCATAATAGTCTTAGCACTTGACAGGTTTTCCATTTATGTTTTGGCTTCCAGATACATTTTGGGTTTAATTCATGATGCTATTTTAAGAGACTTACCTCAATTCCAACATTTTGAAGGGCCTATGAAGGTTCATGATAATGGTAGCCAAAGGTCCGTTTAGGCAAAGACTTTTTATTCACAGTATAGGCAATTTTGAATGAATTGTCTATTTATATTATCAATATCCTAACTAGTTAAAATACCTATTTAAACATTCTTTGTTGACTTTCAGGTTGACTTAGGTCTAGCTGTAAAGAGAACAATTACAGGAGTGTGGATTCTTTTTGTTCTTCTGCTTTATTGATGTGTTTGTTTTTATTTTTACAGAAGCATATGATATTAAAGAAAGTACATATACTTGTGGGGTTCTATGTGGCTCTGCTTTGGGAATGTTCCATAGAGAGCAAACATATCTATGTCTTTCTACATTTATCATTTAGTGATAGTGAAAACATTTGCAATAACTGCTTCTAGCTTTTGAGATATACGGGACACAATCACAAATACATCATGACTTCACTCTGCTACAGCTCACCAGAGGTTTTACTCTATCTTCTGTGACTTAGTTCCTTATGAATGATACTCTTCATTGTATCATTATAACATTAAATGATTAATTTGGGCTCTCTCTGCAACTAATGTTTGGCTGTGTGTCTCTTCTCCAATCAGCTACCAGAGGAAGCATCTCTCTGATGACAGTTGAGCTAGATACCAATAAGTCTTCATTAGATCCCTTCCTTCAGAGTTCAGAACTTGGGAAACCCTATATTAGAGGGAGGGAGAAGTAGAATTATAGGAGCCAGAGCAGTGGAGAATACTAGGAAAATAGGGCCAATAGTATCAATTAAGCAGCATTTATAGAGTCTAACAGAGACTGAAACTGCCATCACTGAACCTCCATGGTGTGCACTTCTTCCTCTACAAGTATGTTATGGTTGTATTGCTTCGTGTTATTGCAGAATATTTAAGAGTGGGTATAAGGCACGTCTACAACTCTTTTGCCTGCCCTTGAGATCCTTTTCCTCCTCCTACTGGATTACCTTGCCAAGACCTGATAATAATGCAGTATTGCAATTACTTAGGTAATGTTTGATTGTTACCCATGGGAAGCCTATTCTTACCTGAAGGGAAATGGAAGATTCTCTAAGATTTTTGTGAACAAACAAGTATCATAACATTTAGTCCAACTTTAAAGTTGGTAAAATAAACTACAAATATAACCAACCAATAGAGGCAGGATATGATAATTTTGTGAAAGAATTGGGCATATTTCTATACTGTTTGATCCTCACATACTACCCATTTATTATGCCATTGCTTTTCAGGTTAGTCTTCATTATATGTAACTAAATACATATAATATTATTATTTAATTTAGATGATTGCATATGATTATTACTGCTGTTTCTCAACTAACATCGCAAAATACGTGGGAGAAATGTCTTGATGCTCCAAAACTAGATGAATTCTTACAAAAAAAATTAACAATTGTTGAGAGAAGATGAATTAATCTTCCACAGAGATAAGCCCCTGATTACTCATCTAATACTAAAACGTTAGTCGTAGGAATTTATACATACATACAGGTAAGACTGTGTAGGAGGAACAATGGTGGCCACCTCTGCATAAATGGGGGCCACAGCTGCAAAGGCAACGTCTGCAGGAGAACCTAATTGAAGACTGCATGGGAGATGAAAGATTGCTGATGCAGACAATGCTAGCCAATTGGGAACTGCTGCTTGGAAGAGATGCTTGCTTGGAACCGATGGGACAGGGATGAAGGCCACTCCTTCCAGGGATTAATAAAGCAACTTGTGTTAGACAACCTTCATGAGAGCTTGCTGCAGAGTTCTCACCAGTTCCAAGAGTCTTGCCTTTAATTCCTTGCCACCTCATCCCCAATCCCCAGGGGCAAGCACGGTCCCATGCATAGGCAGCAATACTGAATGGAATCAGTAGGTCATATTTACATACTTATTCATATATAATAATGTATTATGTATATATAATTGTACAACAATTATTAGAGAAAATGAACCCAGTAAATTAGTGAGAGAGGGAGCAAATGCAAGGGGAAGAGGGAAAGGAAAATGGTACATTAAGATTTCAATTAAACTAAATTTGTGAAAAGTATTAACAGTTATGTTAAAGGTCAACAGGGATGGGATTCTGTATATAGTTTGTGTGTGTAAAATAAGCTTTAAAACATTCAACTTTAAATCTCTGAGCTGTCATATTCTTATAGCTGTTTCTGTGAGAAAGGTTATCAGAAAATAATATCACAAATTCCATTGCATTATTTATCCACGTAGTATCTTTTTATTTCTTTCAGTAATATCTCTGAGACAAAAATAAAATGTGGATATAAACTAGGAAGATAGACAGAAAATCTCACCTAATTGCTTTGCGTGTATATTTTTAAAATACATTGCTCTCCTTCAAATGAAGGTGCAGGGAGGTGGAAGACAACATGTAATCATATTGTGATATTTTTAAATAGTTCATGAAATAAGGATTAAGTAGTTTTAAATAAATAAACCTTATACTAACAAGCTAATGTTTCATTAAGCAAAAATTTTTAAAAGTTTCTCAAAGTGCATGCAGAGTTGAATTCTTGCTTTGTCCTTGATTCATACTGTTCAGATGACATTGCTCAAGGAAAGACAGTCAGAATGATGGTGCAGTCAATCATAAATCTTCACTAAATTCTGAGCCTTGAATCAGTTGTGGATCATTTTAATCCATGGTAAAAATACAGCTTGAGAAATAAACATAGACATTAAATTTTATAAAAGATGCTACTGTTGATAAAATGAAATTTCTAATTTTTTTAACTAGGCCAATAACAGATAAATCTTTCTTTGTTGTTTTTAAATAATAAAAAGTTTCATACAATATATTTTGATTACATTTTCCCCAATCCAATTCCTCCCGATCTTCCCTGTCTCCCTAAAATATTGCATAACTCAATTTCTCTCACTTTAAAATATACAAATAAAAATGATAAAACAGCGCAACAAAAATGAAATCATGAACTCTCTTTTTTATATTGAACTAGGAGGAACAAAGTGTATGACAGCCAGCGGTGACAGGAGACAAAGAAATAGGCCTTGTAATTCAGCAAGACAGAAGCACATATGAACTTACATGGACAAAAGAAGCACACACAGGGCATGCACATGTCTGCACCAGATGGTGTGCTAGAGTTGAAGTGGGATGTGGACACAGGCCACATCTCAAACCCACAAGCTATCTCCAATTGATAACCACATGCAAATGGAAATTTAGTTTTCTCCAATGGAATCTTACAAGAGAATGAAACTACTCTTAAGATTAGGCTACATGGTCATCAGTAGATAGATGGCCAATAAAATGAAATCAATGGCATCTTGGGTCATTCCTTCTCTTATAACATTATTTCGGGGCCTTCTGTTTGTTTGTTTGAATTTTATTTTACTGTATTTTCATTGATTTATATATTTTCTTTTCTTTTTAAAAAATTATTTTATTTCTTTATATTTCAATCGTTGAACCTCTCTCCCAACCCCCCTCCCACAGTTTCTTATCCCATTCCTCCTCCCCTTTGCCTCAGAGAGGGTGCTCCCCTACTACTAGACCTCCCTCCTCTTCCCTGCGGCCTCAAGGATTAAGCACATCTTTACTCACTAAGGCCAGACTAGGCAGTCCTCTGCTTATATTGTGCCAGGGGCCTCGGACTAGCTCTGTATGCTCCTGGTTGGTGGCTCGGTCACTAGATGCTCCCAGGGTCCTTTTCATAGTTGTTAGGGTTCCAATTTTACTATTTTTATGGAATTGCTGAGTGTGAGAATTTGGATCTTTGCATCTCTATTTTCTTGTTTCTTTTCTTGGACTCTTTTCCTTATATTTGTTTCCTTTGTCCTATTATGCTATGCTAGATTTTATCTTATTGTATTTTATTATATTACTATGCCTTAGAAGTCTGTTTGTTTTCTAATGAAAGACAGAAAAGAGTGAATTAGAATGGGCAATGAAGTCGTGAGGAATTAGGAGAAGTAGAGGGAGGAAAAAATATAATTAGGACTTGTGTGAAAAAAATCTATTTTCAATAAGAGAAAAAAACAAAAAACAAGTTAATTAAAATGCAATAAGTTATGGTATATATAAATATGTCTACTGTAATGTATGTATATGTGCACATAGATAATATATTCCAACAACAATGGAACAATAATAAGAAACTTTTGAAATAAGTTTTATAAAGGCATGACAATACAATAACTTAAAGAATTTTAATATCAAGAATGAAATAATAAACTTACCCTCACAAAATGAATAAGTAACATTTTTAAAAATAATCCCCAAGTATCAAGAAGCTAAAAAGTATCTAAGAGTACAATGCATGAAATAATTTGTTAATCCAAAAATTTAAAACAATATTGCAAAGATGTCAATAAAAGATGAAAAGTAGAAAATTTTAGTAAAACAAAAATAGTTCATTATCCCACCAAAATCATATACAGTAAATAAAACTGAGGAGGTAATATAATAGATCTAAAGTTCCTTGTTTGCAAAAAAGTTACTAAATGCAAATAAGCTTCAATTAAACTACAGACAGTTCAAAGGTAGACATTAATGGGTTTCATTCCATTCTGTGTATACAGTGTGACTTTGAAAATTTAAAAAATAGTATAAGTAAAAATATACAATATGAACCTACTTCTAATGTATATTTAATTATTTTTATTATTCTGGAGTTTATAGTATAATTATATCATATTCTTTTTCCTTTCCTTTATCTAAACCTTAGTTATACTTTCCCTCTCTCAAATTCATGACCAATGTTTTGATTACTGTCAAGAAAACATGTACTTACAACAGACAGAGTTTCTTCAAGAAAAGTAATAACTCACCCAAACACATAGTTTTGGACACTAATAAAACTTTAAAGTGTCTTTTTATATCATACAAATCATAATAATACTCAAAAAATTTATAAAATTCATAGCACATCTTAAAGTGGATTATCTAAATTTTTACCTTAAAGCTTTATTTTAAAAAGGCTAAATGAAGTTGTGGCTTTCAGAAATATACTAACAAAACAATAAATATCCCAGGATGCTCCAGTTTTGAGTTTGGCCTATCCTGACACTTGAACATCTATAAATGAGAGGGTTAAATATCTAATAAGTTTCTTCTTATAGTACATCACATTTATCATCTATCTACCTATCTATCTATCTATCTATCTATCTATCTATCTATCTATCTATCTATCTATCTCTATATATCCATTATATATCTACCATCTCTTTTTGTCTTCCTCATTTTTTACACTATCATCATCATCATGAGAATCAGCAGCAGCATCACACCACCACCACCACCATCATCATCATCATCATGCTCTTCATTGTCAACATTTCAACTTCTCTCAAAACATTTAGATGCTTTATATGGATTAGATTTTATATATTTTCTTTTTTAATTTGAGATTTTAATTTTATTTTTGTATTAGTTTTATATTATTATGCAGTTATTATAAATTTTAACTTCACCATTACAAATAACATAGGAAAACATATATATTTTCTCATTGTCTAAAAACATGAATGCTGGCAAAAAAATACATTACTTTTTACTTGTACAATCAGTTGTTTTTTTTCTCCTCAGATAGAATAAACATTTAAAATCTGTAGTTTTGATCCACAGTCCTTTAACATGGTGTGTCTTCAATTCTGCTGGAACTTAGAACATTGTCAGTAAAATCCTGCGTCTGATAACTCATCATCACTCGTGTGAAGACTGGCACAGCTTATCCTTGATGACTGCTGTATCATCTTCACTCCAGCTCTGTGCAATCATCATCCATTACTTTCCTGATGAAGTAGTACTCTTAAGGTCTGTTATAAAAGAGGTGGTGAGTATAGTCTGTGCATGTGTCACCTTATTCTGAAATACTTTCTGAATTCCTAAATACCCAATATAAGACATTCATCTATGCATGTGGAAGACCTGTATTTCATATTTATGATGCTGGTCAAGTGACTTCCTGTAAGAAATGAAAGCAAGTGGAACAATAGATGTCATATGAGGGTGAAAACATGGGAACAGCAGCCAGTTTTGCTGTATTTTTATTTGTTGCAGTTATTCTGCATGAATATTGATGATATTGCTGTTCTTCAAGGGTAAGAAGGCTGGAGAGAGGAACCATCACATAGACATTACTGCTCTGGAAGCTGTTCAGTCTTGTAGAAGAGTATGTGGTTCAGAAATACAACTTTAGAGAAGACATTAAGAGTTCTCAATTGTGCCTAGATGATTACTAAAGGATATAACTCTCAAGAACTATCACACTGTACAATAATAAAAGACATAGTAGGGAAAAGGAGATGGATTTCTTGCCACTTTTAAGAGAAAGAACACAGTTGGAAAGCCATATACAAATTGATGACATTTCAGGGTCTTCTATTCTATTCCATTGATCCTCCTGACTGTCTCTGTTCCAATACCATGCCGTTTTTATCACTATTGCTTTGTAGTACAGCTTGAAATCGGGGATGGAGATTCCCCCAGAAGTTCTTTTATTGTTGAGTGTAGTTTTCGCTATCCTGGGTTTTTTGTTATTCCAAATGAATTTTAAGATTGCTCTTTCTATCTCTGTAAAGAATTGAGTGGGAATTTTGATAGGGATTGCATTAAATCTGTAGATTGCTTTTGGCAAGATAGCCATTTTTACTATATTAATCCTTCCAATCCATGAGCATGGGAGATCTTTCCATCTTCTGAGATCTCCTTCGATTTCTTTCTTCAGGGTGTTGAAGTTCTTGTCATACAGGTCTTTTACTTGCTTGGTTAGATTCACCCCAAGATATTTTATACTATTTGTGACTATTGTGAATGGTGTCGTTTCCATAATTTCTTTCTCAGCCAGTTTATCCTTTGTGTAGAGGAATGCTACTGATTTGTTTGAGTTAATTTGATACCCAGCCACTTTGCTAAAGTTGTTTATCAGGTTTAGGAGCTCTCTGGTGGAAGTTTTGGGGTCACTTAAGTATACTAACATGTCATCTGCAAATAGTGAAACTTTGACTTCTTCCTTTCCAATTTGTATCCCTTTGATCTCCTTCTGTTGCCTAATTGCTCTGGCTAGGACTTCAAGAAGAAGGAGGAAGACCAAAGTTTGGGTCTTTTTGTCCTTTTTAGAACGAGTATCAAAAGATTCAACCAGAGCTCCCAGGAGCTAAACCTCCAGCCTGAGAACAGACCGGCAAGCTGTCCTCTGAGAGGCTCTAACCAGCAGCTGACTCAGACAGATACAGACATCCAGAGCCAAACAGTGGATGGAGCTTGAGGACTCTTAAAGAAGAATAGGTGGAAGGATTGTGGGCCCTAAGGAGATAGGAAATGCACAGGAAGATCAACAGAGTAAACCATCCTGAACCCTTGGAGCTCTCAGAGACTGAATCACCAACCGTGGAGCATACCTAGTCTACACAGATCTACCTCCATGGGCTGAACCTAGGCCTCCCTGCACATATGTTGTAAATGTGCAGCTTGGTTTTCATGTAGGTCTCAAACATCTGGAGTGGGGGCTATCCCAAAACATGCAGCCTGTATATGGAGTACGGTCTTCAAAAAAAAAACAGTTGTTCAGTTATTCATGGAATATTATTTTTTTTATATCTCTTGTATTCAGTTTGCAACTACTTCAATGAGAATTTTGTATGTATATTCATGAGGGATATTGGACTATAATTTATATATTTTTGTTGGGTCTACACTTGATTTCACTATTTCATATAAAAAAAATAATAATAAAAAAAAAAATAAAAAATGATGACGAATCATCAATTGGATAAAGACTTGAAGAGTCTAGGTAGTAACCTAATATTTCAGGTAAATCATATAATGATTCACATTATTTATGTTATGTTTTCTATCACTAATAAAATTAGAATTTAATATATTCAGTTACAATTTCAATTTTAAAAATCAACTCTGTCTTTCCCATTCATTTGAGCTTTAAGTGAGGTTTTTATATTTTACTCTTAAGATAATATATAATGTTGTGAAAAAGGTGACTAGGCATTTTATATCTCATGTTATAATTTACCCTAATAATCAATAACATGAAGTTACTAATAGATTTCTTATTTTATACAACATTATAAACAATGTTATTAAAACTAATATGGATACAATGATATCAAACTGTTTCCCTATTAATCATATAAATATTTTAATTTATTTTTTCTTTTAATTCTTTCATGTTAATTATGGATACAACTCATTAAGTTATAATCTGGATCAAGAAAGAAACAAAACAAACAAAAAAATCCCAGCATTTGAACAAATAATCATCATTGGTCCATGTTTTGGTAAGAGAAAAGTTATAGATGAGATGTTAATTTTATGATAGTCATTCACAAGACAAAACATAGCACAATGTTTATAGAAAGCTTATGCAGATATTCAATATTTGTGTATGCAAATTTTAATACACGTTGCACATGGAAGAGTTTACATTTGTTCTTAAGCAGTACAAAGTCTACAAGTATCTTACAGCTCTAGGTATAAATTAAATGTTTTATTTATTTTTTTTTTTTTTATTTTTGTTTTCGAGACAGGTTCCTGGTAGTGTGCTGGAATCACTCTGTAGACCGTGCTCAACTCAATCCCTCTTGCCCCAAGTGGGTAAGCGGGCCACCACCGCCCGGCCAATTGTTATTTAATGTTTTTACTTTAAGATCAATTAGTCATCTAGTACAGTGCTATGATTTATTTTTTTTACTTGTGAGTCATTAAGCTATTGCTTTTACTTTTTTCCTTTTACAAAATCAAATCTCATATAAACTGTAAAGATGATTTGAACATATAACTGAAAGTTATTAAAAAAACAAATATTAGTGGATTATCTCTTTTAGAAAATGAGATAAATGTATTTTCTTTAAGCTTCCAACCAATTTTCCCAAGATATTAAAAAAATCTAAGTATTAATTGTTAGAAAATTATAACAATATAAAATGAACAAATTTAAAATTTTTTTGTCTTCATTCAGCACAATATTTTACGATGAGTGTATGATATAACAGTACTTAAATATTTTCCTACATCAATTCCATTACCTTTTCTGGGAATGGGACAAAATTGGATGATCCATTATACCCTTTAATTTATAATAGATCATTTTACTCATTAGACTTTTCTAAAAATATAATTGTTAGGAGATGGATAAAAGCCATCAACAAAGGGTAGTGTCCTTGAGGATTTTGACAGTAGTGTTACAGTGATATGATATACTGGAATAAGGAAAAGTGGGCACACGTTTCAGGATCATAGGCACTAGACACTTGAAAGTAACTTCTGGGCACTTGTCTCCTTGCTTCTCGGCCAAGTGTGTAGCCTCCTCTAAGCTCATGATGTACTGAGCTTTCACATATTTGAAAGCACGGTAACTTAGAGAGGAGGCAAGAGAATATGGACTCCAGCCCTCAAAACTCTCAAGGAGGAAAAGTCTCTTCTCTGAAAATTATTACCTGAATTATTTTATCAATTGGTAGAGAGCTGGTGAGCACTCAGATTTGATTACCCAACTGGCAATTGTTCTAGTTGTTAACTCTTCACTGCAGTTGGGTTCTACTATTTATGTGGAGTTTATATTTCTTCTTTATCCACTTATTGAATCTCTGCTTACTTTATTCACAGTTCAGTTTTTGATTAGATATATAATACTTAAATTCCTTGAACATGGCAGAGAGTAAAATAGTCTGCTTACAATTCTATTAATCTTAATTTATCTGTTTTAAGGTCAGCCATAGGTGAGAAATTCGTACATACTCAAAGACTGCCTAAGTTCATAAAGGATCCTTTCAATTTGTATAGATTTTGATAAATCCATAATACAACTCCCAACCCGCATTTTACATCTCTTCCCCACCCCAAACAATGTGTTCAAGGGTTATTAATGAATTTCAGTAAATTTCTTATTAATTTCCATAGATATCACCACTTCAGCATCTGCAAATTTAAACGATTGCTTGGCATCATTTTTGAAAAGTACTTTTAATATTAGCCTTTGGACTAAACGTAAGTCATGTCAATATGAATAGGCTCTGACATGCTTTGAAACCTTCCAGGCAGGTTGAAAGATGACTCTTGTCTGGGCAAGGGATGTTTGAGGAACACCCAGCCTGTGTAATCTTCTTGATTTGGTTATAAAGATACTAGGTATTTGTTTTTTATGGCTACTGTAATTTCATCACTGTTGGTTTTGAAGAATCACAAAGATATTTTCAGAGAGGAATGGAATCATTGGGTCAATTAAAAAAAAAGAAGACCATAAAATTTTCTATATTCATGAACATGCAGCCATTTTCTTGATATAATCAAATTATGTTTGCATTATAGCATCACTGGTTAATATTCAGAATTTTGTAATAGTTGCAGTGATTTGTACATCATTTTTTACTATTTTTAGTATTTTTATAGAGAAGATTTATCCATCATTTGCCCCATGTTTCTTCTACTCAGATCCCTCCATACTGGTGTGCTATCTCAAGGACCTAGTTTACTCTATCTTTTTCAGTTACTTCTAAACATATATTAATTTGATTGGGAAATATCTAGAGTTATTTGTTTTCATCCAAAATGCAATTTTTATTGTACTCAATATATTAGATGTACAAATCAGCTCATCTGAGCTTGAACACATCTCTGACACTAGTTTGAATGGAAAGAGTAAGCATATTGGCATTTATCACTTAATGGTAGAACATTAAGGATCAGTGTATACATTGTACTGGCATCAACTGCATTCATCCTAGATATGATTTATACTGATAGTACCATTTAGATGTAGTATTGTGGAACAATATCTAGTTTCTGATTGAACACATACCATCTCTCTGTGATACCAAAGCATGCATATACAGAATGAATTATTTTCCTGTCATATCACAGCTTGATATAGACAACCATTTGTCTGACATGAGTCATTAATTTGTGGCTTCATATCCTTATTTAACAAAAAAAATACAAGTCTATTGTGCTTTGTTTAGAGTTGTTGTAAGAAGACAGTTGTGAGAACAGTTATCAAAATATTTAAATATGTTTGAGCAACTGATATTTTTTTTGAATCCATATGAACATTATGACACTATCTAATTGTACCTATCCCATCCTCACTTGAATTTTTGAGTGAACTTGATGCTGGAAAAACACAAAATCATTAGAATCTGAGATAAGTATCATATTTCTCCAAATCTATTAAAGAACCAAAACACTCCAGTATATGAAATTTAAGTTATGACTCCCTCACCCTTCCCCAAAGAATCAACTGACTCTTAGCTAATATGGAACCAAGGCAATTGAGGAATCTTATCATCTAATCAACATTTAGAAAAACATATTATTGCAAAAGTTACTTGTATTTTGATAAAGAAAGCATCCATATTTGAGCTCACATATGCATTTTCCTGAAAGGGGTGGAATATTTAGAAAGGATTTGGAGGTGGTGACCTGTAGGGTTTCAAATACCTTGATCATTCTGCCTGCAACTTTCAGATCTGATGTGAGTACTCACCTATGACTCAGAGCAATGCTTGACTGTCCATGCTTCCTGCTATGATGATCATGCACTCACCCTCTAAAACTGTGGGCAAGTCTACAACTAAATGATGTTTTATAAGTTATGAGGTCACGGTGTCTCTTCACTGAACTAGAACATTAAGTATAACAATAGTACGTATATGTGTCTGTTATCATATATACATATGAAATACATTGGAAATTGAAAGTCAAATTATGACAGAGTATATATTTTTAAAAGACTAGCACAAGTGTCAAGCACAAAAAGAAGTGAGTAGCCATGGATTGCAGATGGACTTTTCTAAAATACTAATCATTAGTGCTTTAAGGGAAGTGTTTGATTTTACATGAGAATTTGCGTTTGGAAGTTGTCTTAAAGGTACCTTGTTTTCCACTGTTACCTGGAAAATCAACTATTTTTACTCATGAGTCCTCTTGTTCACATTGCATTTCACAGCCACTAGCTCAAGGGCAGTTTTTCTGTCATTTTGTAAGCTAAGGATATCCTTTTTTATTACATTTAATGTAAACTAGAAGAAGTATTATGTGGTGACATTCTGATTTTTCTTTGTCTCTTTCTATAACCGTGCATATTATGTGTATTGGCATTAAAGACTGGGTGCTATAGATGTGTTTTTGAGCTGGATGTTTGGATCCATTTAACCATACTATAAAGCAAACAAGCTGGTCACATGAGTAACTTTGCAAGCCTGCCTGGTGATGTGGAAATGCACAGATACCTAAAATTGTCAACACTTCATCAGCCCACACTTTCTCAATAGTCCCTAATACCCACCTGTGAGCCATTGCTACAAGTTAGCAAAAGCCCTGTTTGTCCCTATTTGGAACTGTCTTGTGGATTATATTCTTGTGTCTGTCTACTGCTTAATGTTATTTCAATTTAGTATTCCCTGGTAAGAAGTCAAAGTTTGCTTTCAGTACGGGGAGGACCTATGAGAGCATGTTACTCTACCTCTCCTTGGGGATTTGCTGTAGCCAAGAACTCAGGGTGAGTTTTATGAGAAGGACTGTACTCACAAACCAGTCATCATACTTGAGAGAATGGGGACGCTGTTGACACACACACACCAACAGAGTACCGCCAGGGACTCTCACTCTGTTTTTCTCCCCTAATCACAAAACCAGTGTATCAGAGAAACCTCTGAAGTGACACATGGATTTAACATCCCTTGTTATATCTCCTCTTTCCCAAAACATCAGCCTGAAACCTGCCTTTGGCATTTCCTGGTGTCCCTTCACAACTGCAAGCTGGTTGCTTGATTCACTGTGCAGCATCCTTCTGAGTGCTTGTAAATTCAAAATCAGAAATATCCATGTGGCAACATATTTAAGCTGTCACATTAGAAACAAATTTGCAAAAATCTCTTGCTGCAGTATGCTGTTGAAGCTTCAACAGAAAATCTATTTGCACACACAGTGTGCTACAAAGGCCAATGGGACATTTCCAAACTCAAGGTGCTACCTCGTAAACAGTCTCAAATCACCTAAGCCTGTCCAGGGACCCTCAACCATGACCTCTAGCAAATGTCTGTTTGGGACCTGGGATATAATTTTGTAAATTTGGGGGTAGATATTTATGTGTGAAATTCTTGAAAGCAGAAATTGCACTTACTTTAAGTAGGATGACTCCCTCCATAAAGCCTGCATAAATACTCATGTTATCTCATACAGGCAGCTGCTTGTATATAACCATTTAATGGTTTTGTGTATCATAACAGCTACATGTAATGCACCATGTCATGAGGAAAAAGATGCCAAGTGTTTTAAAATCCTTCTTCAATGAATTATATTGCTTAACTACACAGATTTAAAAAAAATGTATAGTGATGCTTTAATGATCAGGCAATAGGTACATTGGTAATTGTAAGTGTTGATTTGTAATTCCATTTATTTTCTGTAAGAAGCAATATGGATACAAACTGCAGGTCAGAAACTAAAGGAGGGGCCGTTTTCAGACCATTCCACCTGGGTATCCATCCCATGTGCAGTCACCAAAGGTAGACATTGATGTGGATGTCAGGAAGTACATGCTGACAGGAGCCTGATATAGCTGTCTCCTTAGAGGTCTGCAAGAGTCTGACATATTCAGAGGCAGAGCTCACAGCTAACCATCAAACTGATCATGGGGTTCCCAGTAGAGGAGATAGAGTGAAGACTGAAGGAGTTGAAAGTATTCGTGACACCATGAGGAAAACAACAATACCAACCAACCAGAGCCCTCAGGTCTAAACCACCAGCCTGGGAGTGCTTAGGGAGGGACCCATGGCTCCTGCTATATATATGCAAGGGAGCTATATATAAGTGGGAGAAGAGATCCTTGGTCCCATGAAGGCTGGACGTCGTGGAGGGGGGGTATTTGAGGGTAGGAAGGTGAGGTATGGGGGAGGGTGGGTGGCGGTACACCATCATAGAGGCAAGAGAGGGGGAAGGATAGGGAGTTCCTGGGAGGGAGGGGGGAAATGGGGTAAGAGGAGAACATGTGAAATGTAAATAAAATTTCCAATAAAAAAAAAGAGTGAAATTAAAAAAAAAAAAAAAAGAATTTGATGTTAAGCAGTAGTGGTCGTCCTTTGGCCATGACATTATAAAATGTATTAAGAGGTTATTCTCTGATGTTTTAGATTAAATTATTAATTGGTTTGTAAATTAATAGGTAAGCATTAAAAAATAATAGCTATGCCTGAGACATTTCATTGTAGGATTCTAAAAGTTACATGGAAACCTTATATCTTAGTAATTTAAAACCTGTTCTGCACATAATATACTGTATATTTGATTCCCAGCACCACAAAGTAAAATCTAACTCAAGAAATACTCAGATTCTAGGACTAATACATAGCAAATTGATGTTAATGTACCAAATGAATTCCATGATTGGAAAGCCAAGTGAAAAGTAACATTTTTGGTTAATGCAACACTCATTGATAAATTAATTGAGTCTATTAACTGTGCTTTGCATTATTCTCTAATCTAGCATTCTGTTAACATAGTTTGTGTTTTTCCTTACTATACCAACTAATAATTTCTATTAAATCATCTATATTTTAGATCCTGTAAGCATTTAGTCTAGCTCATAAGAAAAAAAAATCTACAAAGATTCTAGGAATCTTAAAATGAAACAATTTAACTCTTCACTGGTAAGTGTAATTAATCAGTTGTATGTATAGAAATAAAGAGTACAGTAAGCAATGGATTGAGATCAATATTCTATATAAAAAGTGTAGGGTTAGAACAAACATATCATAAAATTATGTTACCCTCCTTTGAAAAACTTGGATGAAATTGAAATTGATATCTGTTTTCAGTTGGGAAAAGCTTTTCAGGTAAAAAGAAATGAATACAAGGGTCTTTGGTCCAAGGGAAACCTGCTGTGTTGGAGGAACATAAAAAAGTTGATTTATCATATAGCCAGGTTTGGGATAAGCATGGTAGGCAGTAATATCAGGACTGTAAAATAATAGGGTAGAGAGAATAGTGGAGAAGTTTGGAATGCACTATCAAGATTCTGTATAATATAATAATGTTCTTTACAGTAATAAAGAAAGAAATACCATACTGGTGCTTTTGAATGAGTGTGCTAATAAACTAAATTAGCTAATTAACTTAATTGATATAAATTAATATCAATGAAAGTAAAAAAGATAAATAGATTTTAGCAGATAGGAAAATATGATCAATTCAGATGTTTACAATATCTAGCAGAAATGACTGGAGTAACTCAACTGAGAGAGCAAGAGTAAATGAAAGGTACCATCATCAAATCAGGTAGTGTGCAAAAGGCAAGCAGAAATTGATTGGCAAAGACATGTTAGAACAGTCAGCTGGAGTCATCAAGAACTCATGGCAGTTGAGTAAGCACGGGGACACATGCCTTTAATCCCAGCATTTAGGATTAACACAGATGGATTTCTGTGAGGTAAAGCCCAGCTTTGTCTAGTCTACATAGTGAGTTACAGTCTAACAGTGCTATACAGTAAGACCTTGTGAAAAATAAAAGTGGAAAAAATATGCAGGGCAGGGAGCATAGTGTCCCCATGTAAAGGCTTCCAAATTAAAGAACGAATAGCAAGGAATAGGTAGATTATATCATCAATTGAGGTATTTATAATCATTCACCAGAAGCTGACTATGAGAAACTGAAGCAATTAGCTCAAACTCTTAAATGAACTTTCTTTTAATGGATAAGATTCCTCTGGCTAAAATTTCAGCTCCCTGTTCCTGCTCCAGGTATTTTTATGTTACAGAATACACAATAGAAATTTCTGTTGGAAATAGTTTATAGTCTGGGTTTTGTTTATTTGTTTTGTTTTTTTGTTCCTTTTTGCTGCTGATTTCTTTTCTCTCTGTCACAGAGTTAATGGGTAAGACCATAAAATGGACAAAGGAAAGGTCAGAAGAAATGATAGGAATATGTTGAGTCCATGCAATCTTTACCCTTAACCTTTCTGCTGACACTGAAAAAAATTACTGACCTGCATAAGACAGTCCAGATAAGAATTTTGAAGAATTTTTTGAAATATGTATGCCAGAGATTGTGACATCTTCTATGCTCCAAACATGAATCTACTTTCAACAAGCTGAAATAGCACATGACAATTACCAATATAATATAAGTTATATGTTGTCTCTGGGCATCTCCACAATCTCCCACCCACTTTATTATTAGATCCAATCTCTTGTTTACTGTGTTTATATAATTTTTCTTGCCTGTATTTACACTGATTTTTTTTAAAATACTTATAGAAATATTCATTTATTGCTTTAATTCTTAACACTGTGGTTTGTATCTTGGAGAAACGTTGAAATATTTTGCCACACCATCTTATCCTGATCAATATTTTTTTTCAGTGTCAACAGAAAAATGTAGTTGATAATTATTTAAGCCCTAAATTTGTCGCTGTAAGATCTCCTACCCGAATGAGACCAGTAAAGGAAGACACAACTCAATTATTATGGTATAAATTGCACACCTGGATTGGGCAGATTTACCACTACACTACTCTAATCCCCGGCTATGAGATCCCTTATAAGTTGTGGTTCATCCAGGCTGCTTCCTTGTCCTTTCGACCTCCGTCTTCAGCTTCCTTCTGCCTGCTTCCTCCTGCTTCTCCTCTGTTTCTCCTCCTTCTGCTTCTGCCTCATTTTATATCAAATTCCTCTCACTCTCTCCTCCCCTAAGACTTTTTCTCCGCCTCCCCTTCTACTGCCCAATCTCTGGCTCTACTTTTTTACAGGTTTTAACTGGACAGAAGGTTTACAAGACGTCACCTGTGTACAGATTCAATCCTCCTGTGCAGCCCTCCCAGGAGGGTGGATCTAGGATCAAAATACAATGGGCTATCCACTGGGAACTAGGATCAAAATACAAGCTGAGGCTACACAACGAAAAATTAAAGCTAAGATTGCATGGACTTAACATATATCCCTATCATATCTTCCAACTCTTCTTTCTCCAATGTTATGGTCTTACTACTTGACTTCTAGAAATTTCCTTCAAGGATAATTTTTCCTTCTCTTTTGCTCTTCTGCTATCCACCAGCTATCCACAACTTTATCATTCTTTTTTTCTGTTCAAGAGTCAATTAACTGTAGAGGAAGTGTATATGCACCTGTCGTCCTAGGCTGAGGCAAGGCTGAATTCAAAGACAATGTGTGAAGCAGATGCTACGTAAGAAAATCTTACAAAAAAAGTAACAAATAAAGTATCCAATTAATAATATACATTCTCCTCTTAAAGAAGTCATTTTCAAAGTATTCAAACTATGACAAATATATTCTCCCTTTTCTACTGAAATTTTACTAACTTTTCTCTTCAGTCTTTCTCCAACCTGGCTGGTCTTGCCATGCTGGATCAAAACATCTTCAATGAAGTAAAGGCCTTTATTTTAATGACATTTATAGCATACAAGTCACAATTTTCTACATGTATCCTAGGCACTTTATGTATTGGACAAACATATTTCCAAATCAGCTGTCTAACTGAGTTGTCTTCAACTTTGCATGGATTAGGAAACAATACAGATGAAGGAAAGAATGTGAAATTAATATTGCATGCCAGTATGATACATGCTCTGTTCTTCTGACTATTGTGCATCTGTTTCCAGTAGCAAATTATTAAACAGCCAAGCAAATGCACGTTAAGTCATTGCTAAAAAACAGCATTGTTAATACAGAAGAACATATTATAGCATTCTTTCATTGTTAGAGTGTACAAATATTTTTGCCTGGATAAATCTAAGACAGATTTTATGCCACATAAATGACTGCATATTTAGAACTAAGAAAATGATGTTAAAGGTAATAATTAACATCTCTTAAATAGAATAATGTTTGTCTTTAAGTAGTTATCTTTTGAAGAAAATTTCCAAAGTAAACAACTAATTACAATAAAATTATGACATTTAGGAAAACAGTTTCATTAATTCAATCATAAAAAATAGTTGAATAAATCACAAAATTGACCTTGAAATTAATACTTTATTTTAACTTTTACCCTTTCAAATATGTTATTTTTTCACATTGAAGTATAATATAAAATGGAATTGGATATAGTCAGAGTGTAGAACATTGTATATAACTAATATAAAGTTTTGTAATGATTAATGATTATTCCATTTAATATTTATAATAACATCTTTTTCTGATTTATTTTCATTTGAAAATATAATATTTAAATTCTTCAATTTTAGAAATACTCATGAGAGCAGGGTGTGACTATTGATATCAGCACTCCAGTATTTGTTTTGACTAACACAAATTCTGGTACCATTGACCAACATGTCTTCAGCAATCACTCTTCATCCAGCTTTAGTATTATCTACTCTACTCTCTGCTTCTATCATTTCATCATTTTTCTGTATGTATCATTGAGTTCACACACTCCTGTGTACTCTTAGACAACGCTATTAAATATAATGTCAGCCATGTCATGGTAGAAGAAAATAATATTCCCAAGTCAGAAACAGCACAAAGATGTCTTCTCTTGTTGTTTATCTAGTCAATTATAATAAGCAATTCATTGATAATTTTAGAATTGGACAATTAGTAAAGAGAGTAAGCACATTTTTTAAATTGAAAAGTAAAATGCAATATTTTGATTTGCAGATGAAATAATCTTTTACAGAGAAATTTATGGAAAATACACAGAAAAATATCATACATTATTTTTTAAAGGATCTAACTTTTCACTTATATACCAAAAGCATATTTATTTCCACATTTATTTTCATCTAGGTGTTCTAGATATATTTAACATACTTTTTGCTTGGCATCTGCTTTTGTGTTTATGTGCCTGTGAGTGTGTGTGTGTGTGTGTGTGTGTGTGATGTGTTTTTAGTCATTTTTTTTTGCATAGTTTCATGTGGAAGCTAGAGTTGACAGAAGCTCGATGTTGGTATTGACATATTATGTTGCAAGACATGGCATCTAACTTGACAATGAAGCCCTGTATTCTCCTCCTCACTGTCCAGAAAGAATCTGGATACTCCTCCACATGTCTAATATCATTGCTACAGTAGGCTTCAGCCACATTTGATTTTTATATAAGGTCTGTAAATTTAATTTTGGTCCTCACATTTGAACAGAAAGAATGGAGGGCAGGTATAAGAGGAGGAGAAATTAAGTGGAATTTAGGTACGTGATGTGAAATTCATTAAGAAACAATAAAAAGCTAATAAATAAAAACATGTATTAGATACATTTTATACCTGCACAAATGCAGTGGGACTCTGTGTAATTGAGATAGTTTTAAGTCTATATTTGAACATTATAAAAATATATTGTACTTCATACATTTCAACAATATTTCTAGCACTTATGGAAATATGTGTTAAGGTTAAACTCTGTATAAAATAACTTTGAAATTAAAATTAAGGAAAAGTAGCAGAACTTTTCCCTATCATCTTTAAACTTATCTATAATCTCCATCCATCCATTTAGCCATTTTATCTATCTAAATAATAATAATAATAATTTCAATCGTGTTTGAAGGGAAAAGAGCTGGATCTTTGCTTCTTAGGAGAATTTGTCTTACTTTCCAAAATATGTTACAACATTCACTCAGTGCAATAAACATTGGCAAGCAATAATCTTCTTGTTAATCTCTTGGTGACTGAAGGTATTGGTATGTTAACAGGTGACTATGAGAACATTACAATGAAAAGGTCTTTTAAAAAGATTTATTCTTTATCATATTTATGTATATATACATGTATTTTTCTGTGTGGGAGTATGTGTATGTGAATGCAAATGCCTGCAGAAACCAAAAGGGCATCAGATCCCCTGAATTAAGAGATACAGATTTATTTGAAACGCCCAACAAGATCCTGGAAGAGGAACTTATAACATCTGGCAGAATAGTAGGCAGTCTTAACCACCAAACTATCTTGTCAGCCCGTAGGTTGTTTTTGAAGATTGCATACATTGAAATATTGCTCACTACTTGCCTACCCCCAAATTATGCTGGATTCATTGTCTTCTGAAGGTAGTATTGCTAGCTGAAAACATTATTGCTATGTTACAGAGCTCTGTTTCATAACAGAACAAGAAGACAGCTGGCAAATAACAACCATGACCTTTTGAATGCAGTGAAATTCAGTAAAAGATTATTTTATCCTTCTTATGTGTGATTCTTTTTTGTTTTATCGATTTATCTATTATTGAAAATATATTTTGTACAATGTATTCTGTAATAATTTCCTTCTCTAAGACCATCCTACCTACTCTCTCAATCATACCGTTCCCTTTCTATTTCTGAGAAAACAAACGACAAAAACAAAACAAGTATCTAAAGAATAGTAACAACCAAACCAACACACACACACATGCAAAAAAAACAAAGGCAAACTAATGTGAATAGAACAAACAACAAAAAAAAACCAGACAAAACAGAAACAAAAAAATGAAAATGTATGAGAAACACACATAGCTTCAGATGTGCATAGACTCATACACACAGGAAACTCATAAAGACACAAAACCAGAAACCAGTGTACACACATACACACACACACACACACACACACACACACACACACACACACACACACCAAGAACCTGTTAAAGTAAAATAAAAATGCTGTGATAAAACATTCTAAGATAAAGAGCTTCTAAAGATGTCACCGAGTTCATTTTGCCTTGATAAGTTGAAACTTATGTGTCCTAAAACAACATTCTCTGACACTGTTATTGATATTCTGTTATTCTTGCAGATAGGAGCATATTGTCCTCTGAGAGGCTCCACCCAGCAGCTGACAGATATAGACACCCACAACCCAACAATGGTTGGAACTTGGGGAATTTTATAAGTATTGCAGGCTCTGAAGAGAATAGGAACTCCACAGGAAGACCAATAGAGTAAACTCACCTGGACCCTTGGGGCTCTCAGAATCTGTGAGCCAACTAATGAATATCACAGGATAGAGCCTAGGCCTCCCTGCACAAATTAACAGATAACAGCTTGCTATTCATATGGGTATCCAAATGACTGTAGAGGGGGTAGGGGGCTATCCCAAAAGCTGCTGCCTATCCATGGGAATGTTCTACTAACTGGACTGCCTTGTCTGGTCTCAATGGAGAGCAAATGCCTAGTCTCTCCTCAAAGAGACTTAAAGAATAGGGTTGGGGGATACTCAGGTGGTCTCTACCCCTTAGAGAAGGAGAATGGTGATAAGAGAAGGATTTTGGGAAGGTGTGACCAAGAGGGAGAGAGGAAGCAAAGCAAATAATAAAAAATTAAATAAACATTATTGAAAAAATCAACTCCATTGGATAATGGAGGACCAATTTTAGTTTCCATAATAAATGGAATTAATTTCAGACTCTTGGCAACACCCTCAATTTCTAGGTTCTCCTGGTTTTTTTTTTTCTGTATTTGAACTATAAACTACAGCAGTTTGTTGTGGATAGCCCCAGCCTTGTATTTTGATCCTAGTTCCACTTTCCTGGGAGGGGCTGCAGAGGATGAGTGAATCTGTACACAGGTGATGTCTTGTGAACCTTCTGTCCAATTAAACTTGTAAAATAAAGGCTACAGCCAGAGATTGGGCAGTAGAAGGGGAGGCGAAGAAAAAGGCTTAGGGGAGGAGAGAAGAAGAGGAATTCAATATAAGAGTAGTCGATGGAGAAAGGGATAAAAGGAAGTGATGGGAGAAGGAAGTCGATGGAGGAAGGTGAAGGAGTAGGAAGCCGACTATGGAGGAGCGGAGGTAGAAGGACAAGCACACGGCCTGGATAAACCGCAAATTATAAGGGATCTCATAGGTGGGGAATAAAGTAGTGTAATGGTAAATCTGCCCATTCTAGGCGTGCAATTTATACCATAATTATTGAGTTGTGTTTTCCTTACTGGTCTTATTTGGGTCAGAGATTTACCGCAACAACAAATTTATATATCACAATTATTTTGAATATTTACAAAGATACAGTAAGAGAATTATATGCACAATACAAAAATGTGTTCAACTTAATCTTTCACACTCTTTTAGTATACATTAAAAACCTAGCATTGAGACCAGTCTAAAGGTCTCAATTTAATGACTGGATAATACATTTTAGGCCTTTGTCATTATGCCCAATATAAGGCTTTTCTGTATGGCACTTAGAAGCATTTTTGTTACACAGTTGCATATGAAATATCACATTTTGAAATGCTGTATCAATTCTGATTGAGCATATGGGTGCACAGAGGTCAATTATGCACTGTGTTTTTTGGTCCATGAACTGTCTTTCCAATCTTTGGAAAGAACTTTTGCCTGGAGCTGTGTTTAATAATATATTAAGCATCAAATGCATAAGCATAGCACAAGCATATTAAAGTTTTTAAGCTCTCTGAATTCCATGTTTTATGTACCTTCATTGATTTCCTTTAAAAATTTTAGGTATTTAAATGCAAATTTTTATATTATCTTATTAGTAGTTTATATATTAACATAATAGATTGTCGCATCTAATTTTTCATCGGTAAAGTATTGAGAGTAAATATATTTAAATTCTTCATACACAGAAGAACTTTTGAAACATAAATAAAAGGAAATGGTTATAGTCAGATATTAAATCTTAAGCAACTATGATTGCTATATCATTAGTAACATAGTCAAAGGTTGAACTCATGATAGTATTTAAAGTAACATCATCTGAAAACATTCAAATTAATGGGTGAATTTTATCTCTCCTCCATGCCATCATGCACAATCCAATAGATGTTGTCAATCTCTAAAGTACCAATTACATGCACAGACTGAATGTTGTTAAGCACCGCGGAACAACTGTGTATAGACTAATCACCAAACACACACCAATAAAGTAATAAAAATGAAATCTGACCCCTCAAGGGCTTCTTTCTGTTTGTAATACAATCAGAAATAGAAATTATCATTATCCTCTGGAGCTCTGCCCCATGGAAATCAAAGAGGACAAAGGCTTTGGCAGGGAAAGCCTTCCTGAATGGGTGGTCCCTACTTGAAAGAGTGAGAAGATGGAAACAATTATAGTAAATAAATATATATATATATATATATATATGTAAGATTTATGGTATAGTTTAAGGGTTATAACATTGGGTTTTGGGAATGCAAAAGATGTACATCTAATCATCAATTTCCATAGTCCTGGGAACAGGGATTATGATCCATCAAATTTCTTCAGTTTGGTTGAAGCAAAGATATAGAATTTGTCACTCTTATTTTCAGTGTCCTCAATGATTTTGGAGACTTGAGCTTAATGAAATTGCCCATGTTACATTTATGCACTGACTGCTGTTTGTGACTCTACACAATTTCTTCTTGCTGAGTAGGTAGAAATGAGAATACAGTTTTCTTTCTAAACAGTAGACTATATAAAAGGTGATGAGATGCCACTTTCAATGAATATAGTATGTATAAGGGGACAGAGTGACACATGCTCATTTTGCACCTATAGCTCTATGCTCTAAAATAATATAAAGACATATTCACTTTGTAATTTTGAAGAAGTCAACATTTCTATCATAGTGTGCCTCTGACCAACACCAAAGTGAGTGTGAAGTCAGGAGATGTGCATTGTCTACTCTTACACAGATGAAGACTTCAGTTCTGCCATAGAAAAATATGTTCACTCAACAATCTGAGTGAGCAGAAAGCAGATCTTTCAAAGTCAAGCCTCCACATTAGTAAGTTATTGCTCAATTAAGGCTTTGTATGAGCAATATATTCAGACACATTCTGGGTTCTTGTTTGTCATTTCATTTATTATTGAGATTATAATACAACCACATTATTTCCCCATTTTCTTTTTTCCCCTGAAAACTCACCTTGCTCTCTTTCAAATTCATGGTTCCTTTTTTATCAATTGTTATCACATGAAAGAGTAAACAAACACATATTCTTCTCTCTCTCTCTCTCTCTCTCTCTCTCTCTCTCTCTCTCTCTCTCTCTCTCTCAAATACAACCTGCTTAGTTTTTATAATGTGCTTGTATATATGTTTTCAGAGATGTGCATGTGATAATGGAGGGGTGGTCTGCCCTCTGGATATCTATTTCTCCCATTATTGGCATTCCTTAGTTGTCTATAGTTCTTTGAGCAAGGTCAAGGCCTTACAATTTTTCCCTGTCAACTTTAACATACCTATAGTTAATTCTGCATTGTTAATGAGTGGATTAGTTGGGTAAGCAGAAGCTGTTTAAACTTGATGAGTAAATATTTTATTTTTTCAATATAGAACAATGCAATACAGTTTCCATGGTTATGACTAAGAAAAAAAGAATTCTAATATAATGTAAAGACTTGTCTATAGTAAGTATTTATGGTGTTTGTTATAGTGAAGATTGATTGGGTAACTTAAGCAGTAGCAGTTGGTTATATAGTACTTAAAATGTGAACTTGAGTGAGATCCAAGCTACTCTCTAGTATCGTGTCTTGTGATCCTGTGTAACTCGTATGACCTCTTCATGTTATCATAACGTCGAAGAAGCTTTGAAGTTTGAAACTGTTAAAGCACACTCTATATTATTGCAATAAATCATAAATATTTGACAAATAGACCTCAGTAAACATGACCTTTTTAAGGGTTTGTAAATATCACTCTATTTTTCTTTGTCTCTCCTATCCAATTTAGAAGATATATAGAATACAAATGTTGCTCAAAGATTAAACCAACTTGTCATCTCTATTGAAAATATAAATTATTTTTGTCTCTGAATAGTCAATATTTTTAAACATTTTACATATGTTCATTGCTGAATGCTTTAAAATGTGGTAGCAATGTATCTATTTTTAAAACTTATGTATTAAAATTCCCTATTAGGCACTAAACATACATACACACACACACACACACACACACAACACACACACACAGAAGCATATATATACACTGAGTATGTTTAACTGTGTAATTATCTGTTTCAGAAATTAGAACCAATTTCTATTTTTTTATTGGAAATTTTATTTACATTTCAGAAGTTTTCCCCTTACCCCGTTTTCCCCCTCCCTCCCAGGAACTCCCTATCCCTTCCCCCCTCCTCTTGCCTCCACGTTGGTGTACCCCCACCCAGCCTCCCCTGAATCTCACCTTCCCACCCTCGAATACCTCCCCCCACGATGTCCAGCCTTCATGGGACCAAGGATCTCTTCTCCCACTTATATATAGCTCCCTTGCATATATAACTGGAGCCATGGGTCCCTCCCTAAGCGCTCCCAGGCTGGTGGTTTAGACCCTGGGGGCTCTGGTCGGTTGGGATTATTGCTTTCCTCATGGTGTCGCAAATCATCTCAACTCCTTCAGTCTTCACTCTATCTTCTCTATTGGGAACCCCATGATCAGTTTGATGGTTAGCTGTGAGTGTCTGCTTCTGAATATGTCAGACTTTGCAGACCTCTAAAGAGACAGCTATATCAGGCTCCTGTCAGCATGTACTTCCTGACATCCACATCAATGTCTACCTTTGGTGACTGCACATGGGATGGATACCCAGGTGGAATGGCCTGAAAACGGCCCCTCCTTCATTTTCTGTCCTGTACTTTGTCTCCATATTTGCTCCTTGAGTATTTTGTTACTCCTTCTAAGAAGGACTGAACTCCCCCCCCCCAACTTGGTCGTCATTGTTCATGAGCTTTATGTGGTCTTTGAGTTGAATCTTGGGTATTTCAAGCTTCTGAGCTAAAATCCAATAATCAGTGAGTGAATACCATGTATGTTCTTTTGTGATTGGGTTACTTCACTCAGGATGATATTTTATAGTTCCATCCATTTACATAGGAATTTATCGAATTCATTGTTTTTAATAGCTGAGTAATATTCCATTGTATAAATGTACCACATTTTTTGTATCCATTCCTCTGTTGAAGGGCATCTGGGTTCTTTCCAGTTTCTGGCTATTATAAATAAAGCTGCTATGAACATAGTGGATCATATGTCCTTGTTATGTGTTAGAGCATCGTCTGGGTATATGCCCAGGAGTGGTATAAATTTCTAAATACAGAAGGACGGATAAAATTTTACAAAAGGGTTTTATTCATCATCACATCTACTATGTTTAGATTATTCTAAAATTTTGACTTAGTTGCTGTTATTACACTTACAGCACTGAACACTATTGCTTTTAAATTTAAGAAATACCTTAGTACTTCATGTGTATCTAAATCTTTAAATGTATGGTTAATTTCATTGACTCCTATCAGGAAGAATAAGACAAGGTTTCCTTTTTAAAGCAACTCTGTCAAAAGCTTGCAATATTTCCAGCTTGTTATTAATCTTTTAATGTATCTTAACTTTCATTTTATTGTGATGAGTCATTTCAAAAATAATATATATAATTAGGAGAGTTAATAAAATTTTCTTGAAATAAATCTTCAGTGGCATACTATTCATTTGACACTATGTTTAAAATAGAAAATTACAACATATATTTTGTTCAACATCTACCTAAAAAGTAAAATTCACAATTCAGTACTTCTCACAAGAATAATTAAATCAAGCTTTTTTGAAAATTTTATCAGCAATTGGATTTCTGGGAACACAAATTTATAAGGGGCATTTGAGTGGTAGTATAAAAACCTAATACAATAGAGAATTCTTAAAATAACTACAGATTTGAAAGTGATATAAATAAAATCACCAAATAATGAGAGACACAGAGTCTCAGTTGGCCTTCTCCTGTCACAAAATAATGCCTCCAGTACTTCATTTGGATTATAGCTAATTGAGTTAGTGCCCAAAGAGGTCCCACAGAAATCTTCAAACAGCCTAAGCTGTTTCCAAGGCCCCATTGCTAAAGACAATGCCTACATGACTCATTGAAAATAGAGATATTTGGGCTCGTGTCTACACACAGCCTTTGCCCCTAGATTCAACCATCTTTGGTACAGGAAAATACGCTGCATACTCCCAAAAGCAAAATTTAAATACCAAGCCAGACTCAAACTCTTTGTCTACAATGCTGTACTTTCTGAAAGATAACTTAAGGCATGGTGTCACAAAGCTTGTGAAGTAACTAACTGATAACTAATTTGGTTTAAGGTCCACTCCAAGAGCCATAATCCACACCGACACTGCTTGGGGAAACAAGAACCTAAGAAAAGATATCATGAGGACCTAGGGTAAAATCAAGTAATACTGGTCTAAAAACAACAACAACAAAAGTATAGTGATAAAATGACTCATAATGAGATTCTGGCATACTCGTAGATCAATGCTTTGTTCAACTATCATCAAAGAGGCTTTATGCAGCAGCAGGGAAAAACTACAGAGACACATAGGGTGAAATTACACAGACAGTGAGAGACCTAGAAATACTCAGTCTTAAATGAGATTTTTCTATCAAATTCTTTCCTTCTGAGCTCAGGGAACCTCACTGGAAAAAAAGATAGAGTGAAAGAACCAGAGGATCTTAGAAGACAGTAAGAAATTAATGCCCTCTAAATCAACATGGGCAATACTAATAAGAATCTACAGAGACTGTAACAACATGTTCTGTACAAGGTCCCCTGAGGATACATTATGGCTCCCAGTATAGTGTTTTGTATAGGATTCCTGGGTGTGACAAATAAGTGGGTCACTGATTGCTGGCCTTCTCTTGGACTCTCTTTCGTGTCTTGGTTTGTCTTGTCCAACCTCGATGTGATAATTATACTTTACCTTATTGTATTTTATATTGTTATAGTTTTTGAAAAATTATTGTTGATTGAATGAATGCATATATACATGAAAGAATGAATGAATGAAATGAATGAGTGACTGAGTGAGTGAATTAATCTAGTCACTATGGTAAATGATAACAGCTGAACTGTCACTTATAACAATTGGAGGAAAAAAAACACCAGTTTTTCAAAACAAGTGATTCAGGATGTAGCAATCATTCCAGGACAGATCTCATGTTCAGGAATATTTTGACCAACATATATGGATTCCACAGGTTTTTTTTTTTTCTTTTTGTCTATTCTTTCATTTGGATAGATGTTGGAAGTTTTCTTTGTTTTTTTTTTCCTCATGCTGTGGTTATACTCTGATTTTGGGGAGGAGAATTCTTGCTGTTATACTAGGTTTTGGTTTGCCTTTTGAGAAATTTTAAAGTTGGTTTAGTAGGAACAGAAGAGAATCTGGAAGAACATGGGAGAGGGGAATATGATCAAATCGTTTTAAATAATTCAACTATAATAATAATAAATATAAAAACCAATTATAGAATATGAAAAGTATTATTTTATAAGCAATCATATTAAAATGCCATCAGAAAAAATGACTGCTATCTGTTTATAAAATCTATTCTAAATCTTATTACTCCTGTACTTTTTATTGTTACATAGGAATTAAGCTTAGTATAAAATATTTTTAAAAACTTTCAATATGAATAATGAATTATTATCTTTCTGTTATATCTGTTTTCTTATAGAAGTGGGAGAATATCCTACAAATGTTGTGGCTGTTTCAAGTTTACTGAATCCCTTACATACAGGATTGTAGTAATGTTCAGGTCCAATTTACCACTATGTATCTGCCATAAGAATACTACATAAAAAGAATGTATATATGATTTATTTCATATGTGCATATTTGTAAACATAATCTATACTCAAATCATCTATCATGAATTTCAAGTCAATGTGATTAAAATAATTATAATTACCACTTTAAACTAATAACAGACAAAATTATTTGTCTATTTGCATATATTATATATTTTTTCTTTTCCTTAACTGAAATTCATATTTTATCAATATCTTTAATTTGTTCATACATTCAGAAGTCTTAATGAATAAACATATTATTTATAAAATATTAAATGCATTTACCCTTTAAATTCCTCTGATTGTATTAGCTAAAGATATTCCAAATATCAGTTCGATTATCTTTTCTTTTTGGTAACGCTAATTACATTTGAAACTTCTAGAGCATTTGGTACATTTTATTCCTAATATTCCTTGCCATGCATGTTTCTGAGGCCTGGGGACATAATCAGTTTCTGGACTCATCATTTTATCTACTTATACATACACAAATGAGCTATGACCAGGAAGTTTATGATATAGAAGTTGACCTTATTATTTTCCTCATAATAGAGTTTTATGAAGTTAAGTCTGTGAAGTGCTCTATATAGATTTACTATTCTGTATGTATTTTAAACTTCTCAAAGGCCTCCCAAAATATGGTTATCATCTATTTAGGATATATGGTTATAACTGCTCATTTTCCCTTGCAAGCCTCTAATGGTACTGCAAGGCAGAGGGCTGGTTCTGAGCACTTGTGATAATAAGGACTTCAATTACTTGAAATTTTTATAAATACTTGCAAGTTTATTTATCTCCTACTGTGTTGAAAGCCAAAGTGTGTAGGACTTTTCTCCGTCATTGACAAGAATTTAACATCAATTTTATGTTTAGACCCTTGTTGCTTACTCATGAGCCAGTATATTTAGATAAAAGCTGAGTATGATTGAAATTCATTGACTAATGAGTAAGACAATCCACTCTTTATGTTTGAGATCTCACGAATAAAACTGACATTCTATCAGGTCATGATAAATGCCTACAGGCCAATGATACACACGAAGCAATATGTATTGGTAAAGACAAAAAGTAATTATCTTCTAGGTAATTATATTACCTTGTTTTCTGATTCTGCTTCAATTTGAAGGAAGCACTTATTAACAAATTAAGAGCAAGACTGATTATTTCATTTGTTTTCTTTTCTATTTCATTATGTTTTTTTCTGTTTTACCTTTAATTATTGTTTTCAATGCAATATTTATTTTTCTACATAACCTATTAGCATTTTAGTCAAACATTTAAAGTAAATTATTAATGAATTCACTCCAAAACACTCAGGTTAATAATACGCTCAATGCTACAGAAAATGAGCCTGCCGAGAAGCGAACTTTTCTCTGTATCTTTATAAATGGCCATATTAATCACTGCAGAAAAGAAAGCCATAATGGAGGAAAGGATGCTTTAGAAACTGAGATGGGGGATGACAGGAAATCATTAGAAAAATCAATATGTTTAAATGATGAAACATCAAAGCATCACACTTCTAAGAAATGTACAAATATCAAGTAAGCCATTTCATTTTCAAAAGGATGTATTATTGCATTATCCTCTTATGAAACAAAAACGGGATTACAATATGAAACTTGATATTAAGAAAATTAACATAAAATTTAATGTCTTACAGAAAAAGAGAAATAATACTGAATTCCAAGAAAATGGAAATTGCAATGGATTACCACAATCCATTTGAGAGTCTTGCTGATAGACACGCATTTTAAAGTCTGCTTACATGTTTCTGCATGCTTCTGTAGCATGCGGATTTGTAGGTGCTTATACAAGAGAAGGTGCTTAGAGAAGGTATTTCTAACCACATATTGCATGTACCCTTGTATGCTAAAGTTTTCAATATGTATATCTAAAATGCATGGTATTATTCTTAGAACTTAAGTGAGAGACACCAATGAAAACACCCTTAAAATAAGTTTTGCAGCCCCCTCATATTTGGTGACTTATAATGGAGAAAATAAGTGAACGACTCACATTCCCACATAACCATGAACTGTGGGACAGTGAACTGTGCCAAGGAACTTGGTAAATTTAAGCGGGTTGGAAGGCCCGAATCACAGAGAGGATGGTTGGAGCTTCACCTGCTTCCAACCAACCAGGCACCTGTCACGTGACCACACTCTCTATATAGGAACATGACCTATAGGTAGATCAGAACAGAGTTCTCTATGCTAATGAGGTAACTAGGGGCCTTGAGAGTTAGCCAATAAGGTTCTTTTCCTGAAAATTCCTTCTAGTACAAGGTATTTAATCTCTGGTCCACCTTGAGGAGGTGGTATTCACCCCTTTTCCACAATGAACAATCAATAACGATGAACAATCAATCAGTTTGAAATAAAAAAGGACTGTCTCTCATCAAGAACCATCATGGGAAGCATGAGAAAACCCTTCCTCTACAGAGCCATGGCACCTACGTCTCCTGCAGAAGGCTTCTCCGAGCTCCCAGACAATCCCTGATAAGCTAAAGAGCGTTCCTGATGAGCTAAATCGGAGTTCCCCATCCCACTGGCCCCAGACTCCTCAACCTCTGTACCCAACTCTGTTCCCAACTCCTGGTTGTTTCTGGATGTCCAGGAGTTTGGGATCCCCTGGCTTCAGACTCCTCATTACAGGCCTGTGGTCCCCCTGCACAGTTTCCAGAGGTAACTTGATGACTGGGAGTTAGGTAACCCCAGCTTCAACCTCCCACATGTTAGGCTTCATTTTCCACCCTCTGAGATGTGAATCTGCATTTCCCATAATCCCAGCACCTGACAATGGGCTTAGGGTAAATGTAGTCTAGCTTCTCCACGTTTCTTCTGCCCAGTGGTTTGCCCACACCCCAGACACTGGGTGAAACCACAATGAACAATAATGGTTTGGCATATTTGTTAAGAATGATGAATATTTAACTTTGTTTTAATTTTGTGTATGTCAGTGCATTTTATCTATTTTATTTTTTAAAAAGAACCCCAGATGAGTGTTAATCTCTAGTTAACAATATGAAACCTAAGGCACTGAATTGTGACACATTATTTCTCCAGTGAGTCAGAACCAATAACACAAACAGACAGGTGGATACAGATATATCAGTGAAGACTTATTAGAGTATTTGTTTAGGGAATTACCCTAGATGGAAATATCCTGACAGGTTACATTCAACTAGAGTTCCTGGACTCATTCCCAACATGACCTCTAGGAGCTATTTGGGAAGGCAATATTTTCAGCTAAAATGTCTAAGAATCCAGAGGCTGTTGTTGCTAGTTATGGATCACATTTCAAGGCCTGGAGGTCTGGTATCCAGGGCCAAGGATGCTGAGTGAGATCTTGCTATAGTGACACATTTCCTTAAGCTATTGGCTTTGTCAGATGATTTAATGTTGAGTGCTACTTGACAGCATATTCTCTCTCCTAGTCCATTCAGCTTCATATGGAAAACTCTGGGAACAACTTCAAAATTCTACTCATAATCATATTTTATCAGTGTGGAAGATATCATGTGAAATATAAATGTCCTCAACTCACCAATGCTGAGATGTAAATTGGAATCACTTTGTTTAAAAAAAAAAAAAATCAAATAGTGGAAGTTCCATGCCCTGAATAGTACTTCTGTCATTTATACTAGAGTTTGAGTGCCATTAAAGTCTGGATTTAATTTAGTGGTAAAAATAAATAAATAAATAAATAAATAAATAAATAGAGACACATAAATAAATATCCTATCGATTCATCTCAAATTCTGAAAGAAAAAATACAAGAAGAAGAAAACACAAAAGTAATAAATGGAAGAAATAATATTAAAAAAGGTTTTACCAGCTATATATGCAAAGGAGGAAGGTTCTGTCAGGTATAGTGGGAGAAGAGATCCTAAGTCCCATGAAGGCTGGACGCGGTGTGTGGAGAAATTTGAGGTGGGGAGGTGAGGTGGTGGTGGGGGGGAAGGGGTAGGTGGGGCACACCCTCATAGAAGCAGGAGGAGGGAGGATGGGATAAGGGGTTCCTGGGACGGAGCGGGGAAATGGGGTAGGGGAGAACATCTGAAATGTAAATAAAATATCCAATAAACAAACAAACAAAAACAAACAAACAAAAAAGAAAGGTTTTAGTTAAATGAAAATTTAAAACAGTGCATAGAATCAATCAAAGAGTTCTTGGAAAGAATAAACATTATTGACAAAACTCTGGACACATTAACAAAAATGAAGAGATAGAAAGCATAAAGTCATAAAATTAGAGGTGAAATGGAGAAAGCTATGAACATAGTTCAATGGAATCCAGAGTCTCTTTTTGAAACAGCCTGAAATTTTTATTCAAAAATTGATATTGCATAAATTCCTACACAGTTGTGACCTTCTTATTTTAAATCAGGAGATAAAACAATGTTAAACAGACTCAGAACAATTAACAAGACTAAAACAGGAATTTAAGATCTCCAACAGGGAAAAGTCCAGACAGATTTACAGCCAGAACCTAGGATACCTTCAAAGAACTATCACAAATATTTTCACAAAGTAAAAAGCCAAAAAACACTACCAAATTTATTTCACAAAGCCAGCATCACTCTGATACCAACACCAGATAAGGACTAAAACAAAAAGAAAACCATAGGCCTATGTATAAAGGGGAAGTTTTTTTTTTTTTTTTTTTTTTTTTTTTATTGAAAAATTTTTATTTTTTACATTTCAGATGTTCTCTCCTTACCCCATTTCCCCCCTCCCTCCCAGGAACTCACTATCCCTTCCCCCCTCTTCCCGCCTCCACGTTGGTGTACCCCCACCCACCCTCCCCTGTACCTCACCTCCCCACCCTCGAATATCCTACCCCCCATGTCCAGCCTTCATGGGACCAAGGATCTCTTCTCCTACTTATATATATAGTTCCCTTGCATATATAGCTGGAGCCATGGTCCCTCCCTAAGCGCTCCCAGGCTGGTGGCTTAGACCCTGGGGGCTCTGGTTGGTTGGGATTGTTGCTTTCCTCATGGTGTCGCGAATCCTCTCAACTCCTTCAGCCTTCACTCTATCTTCTCCATTGGGAACTCCATGACTCAGTTTAATGGTTAGCTGTGAGCATCTGCCTCTGAGTATGTCAGACTCTTGCAGACCTCTAAGGAGACAGCTATATCAGGCTCCTGTCAGCGTGTACATCCTGCCATCCACATCAACCTCTACCTTTGGTGACTGCACATAGGATGGATATCTAGGTGGAATAGTCTGTAGACTGTCCCTCCTTCAGTTTCTGTCCTGCACTGTGTCTCCTTATTTGCACCCTTGAGTATTTTGTTACTCCTTCTAAGAAGGACTGAAGGTCCCCTATTTGGTCATCATTCTTTATGAGCTTTATGTGGTCTGTGAGTTGAATCTTGGGTATTTCAGGCTTCTGGGCTAAAATCCAATAATCAGTGAGTGAATACCATGTATGTTCTTTTCTTTAACATTATGGAGATTTTTCTAAAGAACAAGAGTAGCCCCAGTGATTAAATCTTGATGACATCTTTTGAACTTGAATGTTTATTGAATTTTATTGTGTAACATCTTAAACAGGAGCATCATACAAACTAATAGATCAGTTTCTATTTTTATCAACTTATATTGAAAAATAGTGTTCCAGTTAAAATTTCAAGTCTTAAAGTAAGAGAGAGCTTATTAGCGATTTGGAATGAAGACAGCAGGAAGTAGCAGTGGGATTTAGCAGTGAAAAGTAAATAGACTAAAAGTATTCTTTATACATGTATTAAGATGTCATAAAACATATTTGTATAAGTAGAATATATTGATAAGAATTTCTATGTCTGAATTATTTTCTAAGTGCTAGTCCAATCACACTCTGAAAGTTTTGTAGCATATGCTTTGATTATCTCATTTAGAAAAATAAAAGGGCATTCAGAATTTTAGAGGAAATGACTTTGGAGTGGTTGAACACTGAAGATAAGACATATTGCTAAGAAGAGTCTAGTCTAGACACTGCATATTATGAAAAACTGCAATTGATCAGTCTGTCATGCTGTGGAAGAGATACCATTTAACAAGCAGCAGAAGACATTGTTCTTAGTACAAACACACAGACAGAATCACCTTGTTCTGTATCTAAAACAACACTTAACCAGCACACCCTATGAGGCACAAACTGAAAATTTACTTATTTTTAAAAGCAAGAAGACTTCAATCTCATAAACTCATACAATCAGATTAGGACAATATAAGTTTAGAATAAACTAAAAGTATATCAGAAAACGAGTTCCAAGAATTATTTAGCATACCAGCAGAGAAAGTGCCCACATAACCCCTAAAAGAAGGACCCATAGCATTATGAGAATGAGGCACTCCTACAATCTTTTGTGGTTTTTGACAAGCACATGCATGTGCAACTGTCCTAACCACAAGTAGAGAACTTCTGGCTGACTCCAGAGTCTATGTCTCAGCTCAGTTCCTAATAGTGTGAAGCCTTCCCCAGATGTTCTCCACCTACACAGTCACTGGTGCATCTTTCCTCAAGGGTATCAATATTACTGAAGCTTGACTTTATCTGATGTATGGTTCAGCTATGGAATCTTCTGGGTTTGTTTTCAAACCTTCTATAAGATTGCATCTGTATTTCAGTCTACCTTCCTCTTCTTCTGTTTTTAACTACTAAAACATTTCCAGGGTCTATTTAACTCTATTATACCCACTGTGTAGTGAATATATATATAATTTATAAGTTACATATACATACATACATACATACATACATACATACATACATACATACAGTTTTACTATTTAATATATAATGTGAGATCTGGGAGTTAATGCTGGTAGTTAAGATTGGAATAAAAAATGCATTATAAATCAATATCCAACTCTGAAGGAATAGCAGGGAAATTTATTAGTATGCAACAATTTTGACACTGTGGAATGAAACTAAAGGGTTCATTGTTGAAGTAATTATTTAAAAATGGCCTCTGGTCAAACTAACTATCTATGCTGCTGTGGCTCTGCCTAGCTCTGCTTAACTCTGCCTAGCTCTGCCTAGCTCTGCCTAGCTCTGCCTAGCTCTGCCTAGCTCAGCTGCCATGCTCTGTGGCCAGAGGTCACATGTCCGCTGAAGCTAGAAATGGCCCCTACCAGAAACACCAGCCCTGCCACCCACGAGACACCAGCATGGGAGATGGTTCTGTCAATTTTCCATGCTGTCTCCACAAGGCTGGGCATTGCCCAGACCATCCCGCCAACCACGTGGGCCCAGTAGAAAATGAGACTCTAATGCTTAAAGATTAATCAAAGACTTATATATTTGGTAATGATCAGTAACAAGATACCCATGCAATCAGAAGTGTAACCCAATACCCAACCTAGATATACCAACTACCTTTGATTGCTACAGACATGTGAACATCCGCCTCCATCTCCCCTCTCTCTGTCTCTCTCCCTCCTCTTACTTTTCCTCCTCTCCTCCTCACTCCTTCTCTTCCTCTTCCTCTCCTAACTCCTCCTAACTTAGCTCCTCCTACAGTTCATCGTTGTTTCTGACATAGTACTTTCATGACACTTATTCCTTTTTTCTGAAGCCATATAAACTAATGCAAGTGTAAGCACATACATGACTTTATTTATTGTAGAGGACTAATTAAGATTCTAAATCCAGAGACTCTATTTATTTATTTATTTGTTTATCTATCTATCTATCTATCTATCTATCTATCTATCTATCCATTTAATTATTCATTGCTGAGTTGGACATCATATCTAGGCTTTGAGGGCATTTTCCAGTGTATGTACACATATGTATATCTTTAAATGTGTTGGAAACATCACAAATAAATACATAAAAGACTGTCAACAAGATACTCTTCAAATGAAGACATTGGTTACTAAGCTTTACAATGTGATTTCAATCAGCCAAAATCACATAGTGTAAGGAAAGGATAGGCTGCCACAAGATGTGTTCTGAAGTCTATGCACATGTTTAAGTTGTTAGTGTGCAGATACCCTCAGAAACACACACACACACACACACACCACACACACACACACACACCACACACACACATGCACAGACAGACACACACACGATAGGAAGAAAGATAGATAGATGAGGGATACATAGATATAGGTGATAGAGAAATTCTTTTGAAGGCTAAACAGTTTTTATTTTTTTATTATGGAGAAATTGTGGACAACAGCTTTGAGAAAAATAAAAAATGGTTGCTGTCCTAATTTAAATGAAGTAGTGTTTCTTAAGGCCCCTGGTCATGAAACCTTCCTACCTTCCTTTTCCCATTGGATGATACTCCAGAGAGTTTGAATCTTTGCACTTGCCTAGCAGAGCATCTTCCTATTCCAAATCCCCATCTTACTGACTCAAACCTTATTTAATGAGTGTCCTGGAGCTTGAATTTCCCTCCTATTATGAACTTGGGATCTGTCACATAGGAGATAGCCTATTACTTTCTTTTTATTAATAATTAATGAATATTTATTTAAAATAGATTCTTCTTTAATACAGTATGTCCCAACCACAGCTTCTCCTCCTTACAGTCCTCCCAGCTTTTCCCAAATCCCATCTTCCCCAAATCTACTCCCCACTCCATTTCATCTTTAGAAAAGTGAAGGCCCCTGAAAGGCAGCAATGAAACAGTACCAAAAAAAGTTACAATAAGACAAGGCAAAAGCACCCATATCAAGACTGTACAAGGCAACCCAATAATAGGAAAAGAGTCTCAAGAGCAGGCAAAAGATTCAGAGATACCCCCACCCCCACTATTAGGTGTCCCACAAAACCACCAAGTTTAAATTCATAATATAAAAACAGAGGATCTGGTGAAGACTCATACAGGCCCCATGCTCACTGCATCTGTCTCTGTAAGCACATGGGGACTCAGTTTAGTTGTTTCAGTGGACCATGTTCTACCTATCTTCCATTCCCCTCTAACTCCTACAGTTTTTCCCCCTCATCTTTGTCAAGTTTTCCCAGTCTCTAAGAAGAAATACCTAATGGCAACTTCCAGGGATTTTCTCTTCCCATGTATGCCAAAAAGACTAAAATATAGGGGTAAAGATCTCAAGTCTATTTCATCTCTACCTCTAATGAGCACTTTGAACTCAAATCAATGAAGTGAGTTGAAGTTATTCTCAGCAATAGACACCCACTCTCAGTTTTCAGAGGGTGATCTTCTCTCCTAGCATTAGTGTGGGTTGTTTTGGAATTTCCTTGGGACCCCCTCTGCCAGCAACTCAACCAAATCTAACCCATTCTCACCACTAGAATTCTTGCCTGGCTATAATATACAGCTCAGATACCTGCTCATCAGGGTCATCCTTACAGATTCATGTAAATGCCAAATTCACTAGGTTTCCACACCACACTCCAAAATATTCCCTAATTCTAACTATATAAAACAAAAAACAACAAAAAAATCTTTGACAGAAAGTAAGATTAGTATGTGTGTATATTCATATCATTTCATAATCAACTGTAGAATGATCAGTGGATAGGAAGATATTTTTTTTTTTAATTTTCTGAAAGAACTATTCTGACTACCATTTAAAGAAGCAACAAACAAACTCTCCATCCTATTCTGATCTCATACAATTATATTATGCCTCATCAAGGAGGAAGTAAACACATTTTCATATTTGAACATGATCAAGCATGAAAATCCAAATTCTCTCATTTCTTAATATTCAACACTAGGTGGTTTACAAATCTAATCTATTGTAATGAGTTCACT